>JAVIAB010000107.1:8073807-8143807 GCA_032433765.1 Megaustenia siamemsis | reverse complement strand
ATTTTCATGAGATATGATCTCATTTAATGCTGAAAAAATTCACAGATTTTCAAGAAATTGGATGATTTTCATTTTTTTAAAAATCTGACCAGGGAAATTTTTTTCAGTCACCAGCTGACATAAAATACCCTTTGTAACCCAGGAAATGCTGCAAATTACGCTGTAAGGTAGCCAAACATACTGACAGACTTACGGCATTCGTACTGATAGACATTGTAACACGTCCGACCCCTGAGGTGAAATTCATGTCATAAATCAACCTGAAACAGAAAATCTGAGTTCCCTGTGTGCCCTCTAGTAAACACACAATTGTGTGTCAAAAAGTTCAAAGAAAGCACCATTTTTAGAGATCCTAATGTTAAAATAGAAACTGGGGTTAAACAAGGATGTATTTTATCGCCCTTGTTATTTGGAATTGTTATGGACTTCATAATGAAGAAATGCTGCACTGGTAATAAAGGCATCGAATGGATACAAGGAGACCATTTGGAGGACCTCGACTTTGCTGATGACATAGTTCTCATCAGCAGTCAGATAAAAACGATGCAGGAAAACACAAATGAACTATCATCAATAGCCAGCAAAATTGGGCTTGAGGTCAATCATGAAAAGACTAAAGTCATGAAAAGTTTAATTCCAACAAGTGACAAAATATACATGGAAAACAAACCAGTAGAAGAGATCGATCACTTTATCTATCTTGGAAGTCACATTGATCGAGAAGGGGATACGAGCAAAGAAATTAGAATCAGACTGGCTAAAGCAGCAATGTCTTTCAGAAGCCTTGAAAAGTTGTGGAAATCAAAACTCATTAGCACAAACACAAAACTTAGGCTATTCAAATCAAATGTACTATCAACCCTTACGTATGCGTGTGAAAGCTGGAAAACAACAAGAGATATAGAAACAAAGTTGAACGCATTCGAAAATAAATGTCTAAGGAAAATACTTGGTATAGAATGGAACGAATTCAAAACAAACGAGGAAATTAGAGAAATCGCCAATCAACCACTAATATCTTCAGTAATAAAGAAAAGACGATGGTCATACGTTGGACATGTGATGAGAAGAGATAATAATCGAATAGCAAAGCAAGCCCTCATATGGGAAACAACAGGTAAAAGAAAAAGAGGAAGACCCAGGGAGACACTGAGAAGAACATTGATGAGAGAGGCAAGAGCAGCAGGAATCGGCTCCCTCAATGAGATAGAACTGCTTGCACAGAACAGAGACAGATGGCGAGATTTAATAAAATATCTTTAAAAGAAAACTGCTAGAACAAAAATTCATATAGGAGAAGGTGTATCTTGGTCTACGCCCTATGGGCCGGTTACGGCTCGAAAGGTCAATAGATAGAATGTTAAAATTAAGTGGTAGTAATTTTTACAACGGTACCATAAATACGTCAGCCACAGATAAGTATCATAGTCTAGGGTTAAATATCTCATACCTTTACAATAGTAATTACTAAGTGACTGTGTTTGCATTTTGAAGTTGTGGTGATTGATTGGTTGACTAGAGGGTCCAGGTTCTTCTACGTAGTGTGCCTAGTTCACAGCAATCTATCTGCACCTATCACTCCGACATCCATCTTTGCCAATAGTAGATTTGCTTAACAGTTTTTTTCTCAAGCAGTGTCCATTTTGACCTACTCTTTTCGACTTATGACACATTCCGTACCACAAGCCGCGAAATGTGGCTTTAGTAACCAGCATGCAAAACTCAGGAGTTGCGTTTTGCTGCATTTAATTTAACGTTCCATAAATATTTTCACTAAAATCTTTTATTTAACCTCTATTCTGACTTTCCAAGCAAATTGTTTGAACAAGCCATGTGGTTTTAGATCAATTTTAATTTATTTTCTTGCTATTTTTTTTTTAGTTCAGAAAAACAGTGGCCACGGTGCATTAAACCTCTTTGTAGTAATTGTGTTAACTGCGCAGGGTTCTATTACGTGCATGAGTGCACACGATACCTTGTTTTTTGCCATTTTCTTTAGAGTTCTAAACATCACATCTCACAAACCATAGACCAAGATCAAGCCTTGAAATAACCACATATTCTTCTTTTTCTGCAATCATGACTCTTTCAGAGTAGGATATTCAAAGTGAAAAATTTCCACCACTTGTGTGAGATTCAAACACAAGGCTTTCCTGTCCAGAGGCTAACATTTTACCTCCAGACCACTCACTCCTTCAGGTATGGGTTCAATTCCCAGATGTGGTGAATTTTTGTGTGTGACCAACACAGCTTCAGGATTCTCCAAGCCTCTAAAAATGGATACCAGAGATTTTTTCTGGGAAATTAGAGCTGCCTGGCATGATACGACCACATCTCACATAAAATATGACATTTTCATTTTAAAAATCTGGACACCAACACCATATTCTCCAAATGTTTTCAAGAATGCAGAAAAACCTGTCCTATTTTCTTACTTTACACTTATGTTTCAGAGCTTTATATGAAAAGGAACGTATGAGCTTGGCAGCTCAGAAGATTCAAGAAGTTTATCGCAAGAAGCGTGAGGCCAAAGAGAAGGCAAAAATGTTGGATGTACCTCAGGCCAGAGTCCTGATGAAATATTCAGGCCACCGCAACTGCAGGACAATGGTAAGAAGCTTTTATCATTAATTCTTTGCATGTTCAGCTCACAATGTACCATAGGATTTGTTTTTTGCAAAGGTTTATGAAGATATTTACAAGTTGAATTTCCAGACTAATCACTTCAAATCTTGCTACAGACAGTGTGAATTTTTCTCTTAGATTCCAACAAGCTTATATTTGCAGATGATCAAGCACTAGTACATGGAAAAATAGAAGACCTGCAAGAACACTTAAACAGACTTAACATTACAGGCACTCAATACAAAATGAAAATCGACATCAACGAGACGGAAGAAAACAGAACATCAACATAATGATAGACAACAGACAATTAAACCGAGTGGAGGAATTTAAATACATAGGAAGTCTAGTTAAAAAAAAAAAAAAAGTAAAGTACCCCCATCACCCCTAGTGCCATATAGGGAATATGGTGTTAGTGACCATAAATTTTACAGAACTTCAGCACATGATTTTTGGGGTAATGTAGTCGGTAGTCGGTATTACGCCCGTGCCGCTTTACTTTCCCAGAAAAAAATCCGGTACCCATTAAAGGCTGGGTGAACCTGGAAGCCATCGGTTGGGATCGCACCCTACCTCTTGTCCTTTGTAGTCCAGTTCACTAACCACTGAGCTATCGCAGCTCCCTCTAGGAAGTCTAGTGACAAGTGATAATTAATAAGCAGTAGAAATAGACTCAGGGTGCAACAAAGCTTGTCATGTCATTGGACAAGTGTTACCACTGCTCTCCAACAAGGGTATAACTCTAGAGACAAAAGAGACACTCTGTAACACATCTTCACAACACTGTGCTACCGATGCCACACCTGGACCCTAGACTCAAGAACAATAAGAAAAATAACCACTACTTAAATAAAATTTGTTAGATGATTGACAGGAAACAGCCCGAGAGATAAGATCAGAAATGAAGAACTGAGAATAAAGCTGGGAATAATTCCCCCCATAGAATACATAAAGAAACAACAGATAAATGGTTTGGCCACATAATAAGACATAATAATCAAAATGTAACCCAGCGAGCCATAAACCCACCAGACCCATGCGCCAACCCTGAAAAAGATGGATTGATGAAATATTATAAATTCTAGGATACATAACAGCAGGAGAAACCAACAGAAGAGGAAAAGACCACAATCTATAAATCTCCCCTCAAACCTGAAAGGCAGATGAGGAAGGAAAGAAGAGAAAGAAAATCATGTTTTTCAAGTAAGAAAATTTTCCCTGTAAAGAAAATGGCTTCCTTGTCTCATGTAAGTGTCATAGACAGAAATATTGGGGAAAAGGCTGGGAAAATTAAAAATGTGTATTTCCAATAACAATAGACATAATGTATTATGAATCTTTGAGGAAGAGAAGAGATATGCAGCCCTTTATTTGTGCTAGCTCTTGTTCTAGAAATAGAAACGTGTTATCAAATAGTTAATAAATGAAGCTGTTAAAAATAAAGATGATTTGCTCTTCAATGTGAACTTAATTGTTCCTCTAAAATACACTGTTGTTGATAAACTATGATAGACTGAAGCAGAAAAATGGCATCTCAAAATTATTACATGACATCACAAATTCAGAATAATACAGATTTTTTGTGAGTAGAAAATTCAAAACTTTACCATTTTGTGTAAATCTGGTAAATACTTCGTAACAAGTGGCTTTTTGGGAGTTACTAATATCCATAAATCTGTAAGCATCATTTCAAGTGCTGTGTTTGGTTTGAAATTTTATTTTTTTTTCATTAGGTTTATCATATAATTCTTGCACTTTTCTTGCTAAATTATGTTTGTAAATATTTCTTTTTAAAAGTTCACTGAATTCTACAAATTTTGATATATAATATACCACAGTAATGTTTGAAATTTAATTAAAAAGTTAAATAAACATCATGGTGTGCACTCATGCCTTAATTTTTTAGGCTTACGTCAAGCTGCGTAAAAACATGGTTTTTATGTGCCATGCACCAAGAGTTAATCTGAATATAACTGTGAGATTAGGGGGACAGTGAATGGACATCATCATATAGATTTTATCAACACCATTCTTTATATACATTTACATGAAGATTGCTGTGAGATTAGGGGGACAGTGAATGGACATCATTGTATAGATTGTCAATACCATTCTCTGTACACTTACATGAAGAATACTGTAAGAACAAGGGGACAGCGAACAGACGTCATTGTATAGATTGTCAATACCATTCTCTGTACACTTACAGGAAGTTTGCTTTGAGAACATGGGGATGTAAAGGGACATCATTGTATAGATTGTCAATACCATTCTCTGTATTCACTTACATGAAGATTGCTATGAAAATATGGTGACATTGGAGAAACCTAACTAGAAAGTATAGTATCATTTTTTTAAAACTGGCTAATCTGAGGATAATTTAATAATGCTAAGTTTTGAGTTTCATCTATTTGGCCATTTTCTAACAAAAATATGTGTTATTTTGTAGCAAGACATATTTATCTGTGATTTTTGTTAATCTATCTATGATATATGTTAATTTCTTTAGATTAAAGAGGCCAACTTTTATGGTGATCATTTTGTGATGTCTGGCTCAGACTGTGGTCGTATCTTGGCATGGGAACGAGAAACTGGCCGGATGGTCATGTATCTGGATGCAGACAAGCATGTGGTCAACTGCATTCAGCCAAATTTGTATGTGCCTGGTAAGATTTAATTATTATCAGAGGATTTTGAAGTCAAATTCTTTCTTCCCATCAAAATTTTGTTGCTTAGAATCCCAATCTTTTTTTTCTTTCCGTGTTGACTCATTTTGACGTTCACTTTTTGTCATTTGTTGATCTTATTCATGGTACAGAAGAATGTTGAGAATACCTTGGACAGCTAATGAAGAGTAATGAAAATGTTCTGAAAGAGGCCAAAGCAAAAGGACAGCTAATTTCTAAAATTTGGAAGAAAGAATCATAATTTTTAGTCATGCAATGAGAAGGGAAGAACTGGAATATATTATGGAAACTGGAAAAATTGAGGGAGGAAAAGGTAGAGGAAAGCAAAGAGAAAAGATACCAGATATCTTAAGAGAATGGCTTAGCAGAAGGTCAACAACAGAAATGATAAATAACTGTCGAGATTGAAAGTTGTGGAAAGATTTGATCACCTACACCAGCAGGCAATGGCACTTGATGATGATTCATAATAACCATGACTGTTTGATTTGTGAGACTATAGGTTTAGCAACTACAAGAGGACCCTAAGATTCCCAGACATAAAATCCTTACTTTGTATGTTACTATATACAAGTTAAAGAAATTAGGTACTTTAGAAAAGTCCTATGTACACATACCGTTCTCTACAGGTAATGATCCAAACATAACATACATGTACACATATCTTTCTTTGGATTAATGATCTGTACATAACATACATGCACACATATCTCTCTCTGGATTAATGATCCAAACATAACATACATGTACACATATCTTTCTCTGGATTAATGATCCAAACATAACATACATGCACACATATCTGTCTCTAGGGGTAATGATCCAAACATAACATACTTGTACACATATCTTTCTTTTGATTAATGATCTGAACATAACATACATGCACACATATCTTTCTCTGGATTAATGATCCAAACATAACATACATGTACACATATCTTTCTCTGGATTAATGATCCAAACATAACATACATGCACACATATCTTTCTCTGGATTAATGATCCGAACATAACATACATGTACACATATCTTTCTCTGGATTAATGATCCGAACATAACATACATGTACACATATCTTTCTCTGGATTAATGATCCGAACATAACATACATGTACACATATCTTTCTCTGGATTAATGATCCGAACATAACATGCATGTACACATATCTTTCTCTGGATTAATGATCCGAACATAACATACATGTACACATATCTTTCTCTGGATTAATGATCCAAACATAACATACATGTACACATATCTTTCTCTGGATTAATGATCCAAACATAACATACATGTACACATATCTTTCTCTGGATTAATGATCCAAACATAACATGCATGTACACATATCTTTCTCTGGATTAATGATCCGAACATAACATACATGTACACATATCTTTCTCTGGATTAATGATCCAAACATAACATACATGTACACATATCTTTCTCTGGATTAATGATCCAAACATAACATACATGTACACATATCTTTCTCTGGATTAATGATCCGAACATAACATACATGCACACATATCTCTCTCTAGGGGTAATGATCCAGGTTGGAGTCTTGTTGAGTAAAGTTGGAATTGAAATGATTAAAGTTGGACTATTTGGTTACAACTGACAAAATAGAGGAAAAGAGATATCACGCATGATTGACAAAGAGAGAAGATGTTAGATAGCTTGGTGTTATGGCATGGAAAACTGTCACCAACATAATTTATACGATGTACTGTGGATAGAAAATTGGGGAAGAACTTGATCACCAACGCAAACCTGTATGGCACAAGATGATGAATTTACCAAACATAACATGCATGTACACGTTTTTCTTTAATTATAAGTATCAAAATATAACATAGACACACATATAATTTTTTATATAATGATAATGGTTTAAACTTCACATACATGTGTATACATATCTTTTTTATAATGATCATGGCCCAAACATAACAAACATGTACATATATCATGTTTTTATATTGATAATGGCCCAAACTTAACATACATGTACACACATATTTTTCTTTCTTTTGATAACGGTTGAAATTTCACATTCATGTTCATATATATCTTTTTTATGTTGTTAATTGTTCAGACTTCACATACATGTACACAGATATCTTTTTTATATTGATAATTGTTCAGACTTCACATACATGTACACATATATCTTTTTTATGTTGATAATTGTTCAGTCTTCACATACATGTACACATATATCTTTTTATATTGATAATTGTTCAGACTTCACATTCATGTACACACATATCTTTTTTATATTGATAATTGTCCAGACTTCACATACATGTACACAGATATCTTTTTTATATTGATAATTGTTCAGACTTCACATACATGTACACATATATCTTTTTTATATTGATAATTGTTCAGACTTCACATACATGTACACATATATATCTTTTTTATATTGATAATTGTTCAGACTTCACATACATGTACACATATATCTTTTTTATATTGATAATTGTTCAGTCTTCACATACATGTACACATGTCTTTTTTATATTGATAATTGTTCAGACTTCACATACATGTACACATATATCTTTTTTATATTGATAATTGTTCAGACTTCACATACATGTACACATATATATCTTTTTTATATTGATAATTGTTCAGACTTCACATACATGTACACATATATCTTTTTTATATTGATAATTGTTCAGTCTTCACATACATGTACACATGTCTTTTTTATATTGATAATTGTTCAGACTTCACATACATGTACACATATATCTTTTTTATATTGATAATTGTTCAGACTTCACATACATCTAGACATATATATCTTCAGTGCTTGCCTCTAGTGGCATTGACTATGATATCAAGATCTGGAGTCCATTAGAAGAGGAGTCTCAATTTGATGAGGAAAAGGCTGAGATGGTGAGGCCATACTCTGTGATTGAGTGGTGATTGTTTCCATAGATTTTAAAGCTTTAGATGTTCTCTGTGTGTGATTGAGTGGTGATTGTTTCCATAGATTTTAAAGCTTTAGATGTTCTCTGTGTGTGATTGAGTGGTGATTGTTTCCATAGATATTAAAGCTTTAGATGTTCTCTGTGTGTGATTGAGTGGTGATTGTTTCCATAGATTTTAAAGCTTTAGATGTTCTCTGTTTGTGATTGAGTGGTGATTGTTTCCATAGATTTTAAAGCTTTAGATGTTCTCTGTGTGTGATTGAGTGGTGATTGTTTCCATAGATTTTAAAGCTTTAGATGTTTTGTGTGTGATTGAGTGGTGATTGTTTCCATAGACTTTAAAGCTTTACATGTTCTCTGTGTGTGATTGAGTGGTGATTTTTTCCATAGATTTTAAAGCTTTAGATGTTTTGTGTGTGATTGAGTGTTGATTGTTTCCATAGACTTTAAAGCTGCAGATGTTTTGTGTGTGATTGAGTGTTGATTGTTTCCATAGGCTTTAAAGCTGCAGATGTTTTGTGTGTGATTGAGTGTTGATTGTTTCCATAGACTTTAAAGCTTTAGATGTTTTGTGTGTGATTGAGTGTTGATTGTTTCCATAGACTTTAAAGCTGCAGATGTTTTGTGTGTGATTGAGTGTTGATTGTTTCCATAGACTTTAAAGCTGCAGATGTTTTGTGTGTGATTGAGTGTTGATTGTTTCCATAGGCTTTAAAGCTTTAGATGTTTTGTGTGTGATTGAGTGTTGATTGTTTCCATCGGCTTTAAAGCTTTAGATGTTTTGTGTGTGATTGAGTGTTGATTGTTTCCATAGACTTTAAAGCTGCAGATGTTCTGTGTGTGATTGAGTGTTGATTGTTTCCATAGGCTTTAAAGCTGCAGATGTTCTGTGTGTGATTGAGTGTTGATTGTTTCCATAGGCTTTAAAGCTGCAGATGTTTTGTGTGTGATTGAGTGTTGATTGTTTCCATAGGCTTTAAAGCTTTAGATTTTTTGTGTGTGATTGAGTGTTGATTGTTTCCATAGACTTTAAAGCTTTAGATGTTTTGTGTGTGATTGAGTGGTGATTGTGTTCATAGGCTTTAAAGCTTTAGATGTTTTGTGTGTGATTGATTGACGATTGTTTCCATAGACTAAAACTTTACGTTTTGGATGAAATGCACAGCTCACGGTGTGCACAGAGCACTTAACTCAGCAGCTCCGGCAGCAAGCCAGGCTTGGAATATGAGGAAACTGTAACAAGGAACACTTTTCAAACCGCCTTTAATGGTTCCTGCCACCTATCCGCCATATTGACCGGAAGTCCACAAAAATATATACCAACTTCAAATGCAAATTCAACCAATGTGAAATGGTCTAAAAATAATTATGACTTTCACATTTACTCACCAAAATGATTCAATTGTATTGTTGTATAAACAAATATGGATTCAAAATGTTCATTTTAGAGATTAGATGTCATGAATTAAGTGAATCAGAAGACATTATTAATATCACTTATGAACATGATGCCACTATCTCAAAAACATAGATCTTCTTCAAATACAATTTTCACAGAATTGCAGCACTCAAATTATAACTTTAACTTTTAGTCACAAAAATGATTAAACTTTTACTGCTGTATAAACAAATCTAGATTCAAAATGTTAATGTAAGAGAATAAATGTAGTGAATTAAGTGTATCGTAATGTGATTTCTATAGTCCAGGTGTAATTTTTCCAGAAGTGATGAGTTAGACAAATATTCCGGTCAAACTTAATGGGAGGGAATTCAGTATTTGACGTCATGACTGCATAAAACTAGGGTAGATGTTTTAAAGAGCAGGCATTGAGATCTACTACATTCTCTTTCCTTGTGGTGGAAAAACAAATGATGATGGAAAGAAGAAGAAAAAATGGGATGTAAAGAATGATAATTTTCCTTCTTGTTCATATGTTTATCCTTGCTGTAATTGTGTGACTGTTTGTTTTATTGATGTTAAAATGTACAGATTGCTGTAACATGCCATGACTATACATGTTGACTTTGCTCACTTAATCAGATTATCCGACGGAATGAACTGATGTTGGAGGAGACCAGAGACACAGTCACAGTTCCCGCTGCCTTCATGCTGAGAATTTTGGCTTCACTCTCACAGATACGAACAGGTTTGGGGAGATGTTTCTACTGTCTTCTTGCGTCATCTCAGTGCAAACAGAGAAAATTCTTTATTTAGCCTCATCAGGTCACCCGTCCTTTGCAGAACTTTGCATTCACCACAGCCCATCCGAAAGAATCTCGGTCTCTAGCCAGATCTCCCACGGAACGTTTATTCACAACAGCCCATCTGAAAGAATCTCTGTCTCTAGCCAGATCTCCCACGGAACGTTTATTCACAACAGCCCATCCGAAAGAATCTCTGTCTCTAGCCAGATCTCCCACGGAACGTTTATTCACAACAGCCCATCCGAAAGAATCTCTGTCTCTAGCCAGATCTCCCACGGAACGTTTATTCACAACAGCCCGTCTGAAAGAATCTCTGTCTCTAGCCAGATCTCACACAGAATGTTGCATTCACAACAGCCCGTCTGAAAGGATCTCTGTCTCTATCCAGATCTCCCACAGAATGTTGCATTCACAACAGCCCGTCTGAAAGGATCTCTGTCTCTATCCAGATCTCACACAGAATGTTGCATTCACAACAGCCCGTCTGAAAGGATCTCTGTCTCTATCCAGATCTCACACAGAATGTTGCATTCACAACAGCCCGTCTGAAAGGATCTCTGTCTCTATCCAGATCTCACACAGAATGTTGCATTCACAACAGCCCGTCTGAAAGGATCTCTGTCTCTAGCCAGATCTCCCACGGAACGTTTATTCACAACAGCCCATCTGAAAGAATCTCTGTCTCTAGCCAGATCTCCCACGGAACGTTTATTCACAACAGCCCATCTGAAAGAATCTCTGTCTCTAGCCAGATCTCCCACGGAACGTTTATTCACAACAGCCCATCTGAAAGAATCTCTGTCTCTAGCCAGATCTCCCACGGAACGTTTATTCACAACAGCCCATCTGAAAGAATCTCTGTCTCTAGCCAGATCTCACACAGAATGTTGCATTCACAACAGCCCATCTGAAAGAATCTCTGTCTCTAGCCAGATCTCCCACAGAATGTTGCATTAATAACAGCCTGTCTGAAAGAATCTCTGTCTCTATCCAGATCTCCCACAGAACATTGCATTCGCAACAGCCCATCTGAAAGAATCTCTGTCTCTAGCCAGATCTCCCACAGAATGTTGCATTAATAACAACCCATCTGAAAGAATCTCTGTCTCTAGCCAGATCTCCCACAGAATGTTGCATTAATAACAACCCATCTGAAAGAATCTCTGTCTCTAGCCAGATCTCCCACAGAATGTTGCATTAATAACAACCCATCTGAAAGAATCTCTGTCTCTAGCCAGATCTCCCACAGAATGTTGCATTAATAACAGCCTGTCTGAAAGAATCTCTGTCTCTATCCAGATCTCCCACAGAACATTGCATTCGCAACAGCCCATCTGAAAGAATCTCTGTCTCTAGCCAGATCTCCCATAGAATGTTGCATTAATAACAACCCATCTGAAAGAATCTCTGTCTCTAGCCAGATCTCCCACAGAATGTTGCATTAATAACAGCCCGTCTGAAAGAATCTCTGTCTCTATCCAGATCTCCCACAGAACATTGCATTCGCAACAGCCCATCTGAAAGAATCTCTGTCTCTAGCCAGATCTCCCACAGAATGTTGCATTAATAACAACCCATCTGAAAGAATCTCTGTCTCCAGCCAGATCTCACACAGAATGTTGCATTAATAACAGCCCATCTGAAAGAATCTCTGTCTCCAGCCAGATCTCACACAGAATGTTGCATTAATAACAACCCATCTGAAAGAATCTCTGTCTCCAGCCAGATCTCACACAGAATGTTGCATTAATAACAACCCATCTGAAAGAATCTCTGTCTCCAGCCAGATCTCACACAGAATG
The DNA here is from genome assembly GCA_032433765.1 of Megaustenia siamemsis. Taxonomy (NCBI): domain Eukaryota; kingdom Metazoa; phylum Mollusca; class Gastropoda; order Stylommatophora; family Ariophantidae; genus Megaustenia; species Megaustenia siamemsis. The sequence goes on along the minus strand of JAVIAB010000107.1, from coordinate 8,131,526 downwards.
TTGCATTAATAACAACCCATCTGAAAGAATCTCTGTCTCCAGCCAGATCTCACACAGAATGTTGCATTAATAACAGCCCATCTGAAAGAATCTCTGTCTCCAGCCAGATCTCACACAGAATGTTGCATTAATAACAGCCCATCTGAAAGAATCTCTGTCTCCAGCCAGATCTCCCACAGAATGTTGCATTAATAACAGCCCATCTGAAAGAATCTCTGTCTCCAGCCAGATCTCACACTTCTTCCAATACCCATTTAAGAGGGTGAACCCGGAAGCCATGGATCAGGATCAAAATCAAGCTCTTGTCCTTCATAGAATGGTGCTTGTAAGCGCATTCTTGTTAATATTTAACTCTAAACGAAGATTCCTACTTGTGGCTCATGTGCTGACGATGCCGTCGTAAAAATTACTAGCTCTAAAATGTTACATTCAGAATTCCAAAAATAGTATTTTCTTTGAACTCTTGCTACACAACTGTTTACCCAGGCAGTCACACTGGAATTGGGTGCTGTAATAATTTCCTGAGTTACGTTAGATTTATGGCCTGAAACTCAAACGCTTCACATCGTGGCTACCGGAGGTGTTACATTGTCTATTCATATGATCGACATAAGTCCGTCAATCCAGCGATATGTTCAGCTCCCTCCTAGCATAGTTCGCTGGGTATCCCATGTTACGAAGGTTTATTTGATGCCTTGCTGACGGCCAAAGAGATTTCAACCGTCATTAGGGAACAAAAAAAGAAAAAACATTTCTTGAAAATTAGCTAAATAAAAAAAAACAACCTTTCTATGATACCATCATACTTTTTATGACGCACTTGAAACAAAAACAATCCAACATCAAGGGAAACAAATCCAACATGCACGAGTCAGCGGAAGTAGTAATTTATAAGGTATCAGGAGGGCAGGAATGTTCCCGCAGCAAACTATCAAATTACTAGAATTAGTGTTTTGAGGTGCTAATATTTTAATTGAGATGGAATTGTAATCTATGGTTTAGTCTTTTCATTTGTAAGTTTTATTTATGCTAGAAACATAATAATGTTTGGTTTATATTACTTTCATGTATTTTACTCTTGTTTATAGAATTATGTTCTTCTTCCTCTTATATGAATTATTTACAAGAGATATATATATTTGTGATATGCGGATGACACAGTCTTAATAGCAGAGGTAGAGAATGAATTAAAAGAAATGACAGACATAATAATACAAGAAAGCAAGCAACAAGAAAGGTTGCTACTTAGAAAGGTTTACAGTGCTACTTATTTGACTGTTATCTACTTGCTATACTATCCATTGAAGACAGTAATACTAAATCAAGGTGACTTCAAACCTATATCTATTACTCTAAAAGACTGCCCACTAGAATCAGTACAGAAATTTACATATCTTGGATCCACAGTTACGCAAACCATCTCTCTTGATGAAGAAATAAACTGTCGAATTGGTAAGGCAGCTACGACCTTCGGCAAACTCACAAAAAGGGCATGGAACAACACGAAACTAACTCAAAAGACTAAACTCTTAATATATCAAACTTGTGTGCTTAGCACACTACTATATGGATCCGAAACCTGGACAACATACTCAAACCAGGAAAAAAGACTAAATGTCTTCCACATGCGATGTCTCCGCAAAATAATGCACATCAAATGGCAGGACAAAATAACCAACTTAACTGTCCTGCAACGTGCTAAGACCCTAACAATCATGTCGATGCTCAGAAGTCGAAGGCTAAGATGGCTGGGGCATGTCCAACGGATGGAAGAAAAACGCATTCCTAGGCAAATACTATATGGCGAGCTAAAACACGGAAAACGACAAATCGGCAGACCTAAACTACGATATAGAGATATCTGCAAATCATCTCTGAAAGACTTCTCCATCTGTGAAAACGACTGGCAACATCTGGCAAGTGATCGCACATCATGGAGAGCACGTATAAGGAACGGTATAACAACATTTGAGACTGTTCTAAGACAGGACTTAGAAGAGAAGAGACTCATGAAAAAGGATGGTAAACCCTGTGGACCAGCGAGCCTGACCTGTTCATTATGTGACCGCGTGTGTTTGTCAAACATTGGTAGAATTAGCCACGAGAGAAGCTGTTCGGCAAAAACAATACCTCAAAAAAATACGCAATAGCCTCCACTAGACCGTCTGACAAGACGAAAAGGGCCATATATATATATATATATATATACTATCCATTACAAGTGGTTCCTAAAGTGCACACAGTGGTTCCAATTCCAGGGGTGCCACCAAACTTTAGCAATGGCACCATGCTGATGATATTTTGTGTATCTACTCAGTGATTCTATCTATATATCTATCTATCTACCTTTTGAACCGTAGTCAGCCCATAAGGCGTAGACTCAGATACTCTTTAACTGTTTTTAAATTTTTTTTTCTAGCAGTCTCAATCCTTGTGAAGATCTTTTATCAAAATTCGCCATTTGTCTCTATTCTGTGCAAGCATCTCAATCTCATTGAGGGAGCAAATTCCTGCTGCCTTTGCCTCCCTGATCAATGTTCTTCTCAGTGTTTCTCTGGGTTGGCCTCATTTCCTCCTACTTGTTGTTTCCAACTTAAGGGCTTGCTTTGCTATTCGGTTATTATTTCTTCTCATTTCTTCTCTAAATTAGAGTCAGAATAGTGAAAGCAGCAGTAACTTTAATAAACTTTGATAAAATATGCAAATCAAAATTATTAAGCACAAAAACTAAGCTCGGGATTTCCAAATCAAATGTATTATCCACCCTCACTTATGTATGTGAGAGCTGGAAAACAACTAAAGAAATAGAAAATAAACTGGATGCTTTTGAAATCAAATGCCTCAGGAAAATGCAGTTTATTTAATAGGGAAGACAAGCTGGTACCCAAAAATGCCTAGCTGAAGTCGGATGTTGTGGGCTGAAAGATGCATAGTTTTACAGCTTGCTATAAACAACGTTTCCGGTTGTTTCCAAAATGGAGGAATTATTTTTCTCCGGCTTGGTATAGAACCGTTGATCAGAGGTTTAACAAGCCGCTATCGTAAAAACAATGTTGTTAATGAAACGTAGACCTGATACAGAATGTGTAAATTAGCAGTAGATAGTAGTGATAGTTTTTTCGGCCCTAAAACAACAACAAAAATAGGATTCTGGAATGTGCGAACAATGGCCGCTCCGACGAAACATGCACAGGTCGCGAGCGAGATGGACAGATACGATCTAGATATTTTAGGATTAAGCGAAATGCGCTGGCCTGGAACAGGTAGGAGATCTATTGATAATAAAATAGTAGTTTTTTCTGGAAGGGAAGATGGAAAACACCGTGAAGGAGTAGGCATAATGATGACAGACAAAGCTGCAAGAAGTTTATTAGAATGGGAACCGGTAAATCTGATACGAACACGATACAAAACAAAACATGGAAGACTTTCAATTATTCAATGTTATGCGCCTACTAACGAAGCTGATGATGAAGTTAAGGATGATTTTTATAACCAACTGCAACAACTTATAAACAAAATACCAAAACACGATCTTTTAATTGTAATGGGAGACTTCAACGCCAAAGTAGGACAAGATAACGCAGGAGTGGAACATGTGATGGGGAGAGAAGGCTGTAATACAACAAGTCAGAATGGAGAAAGATTAATAGAATTATGTTTAATAGAAAATTTAGTTATAGGTGGGACATTATTTCCACATAAAAATATCCACAAAACAACATGGATATCTCCTGATGATAGAACATCAAATCAAATTGACCACCTATGTATTAAACAACAATTCAGATCATCATTAATAGATGTAAGAGCATACAGAGGTGCTGATGTTAATAGTGACCACAACCTGTGCATTGGGAAAATAAGATTAAAATTTAGAAACCAACAGAAGAGGTCAATTACACATAAAATTGATAGTCATAAACTGAAAGATGAAGCAATAAAGGAAAAGTTTAACATAGAGCTAAGTAATTGTTATTCAGCACTTGGTGAAATAGACTTAGATATCAATGAAATGTGGGACTCACAGAGCAAAATACTAATGACAGCAGCAGAAGCAAGTGCTGGACTGAAGAAAATGGAAAAACGAGCTTGGATCTCAGACACCACATGGAAATACATCAAAGAAAGAAGAGAAGCGAAGAGAGCCATGACTAATGTAAAGACAGATCTTGGAAAGGTTCTGGCAAAAGCAACATACAAAGAATTAGACAACAAAGTGAAAAGTTCGGCAAGAAGAGATACAAGAGCTTATATAGACAACTTGGCAGAGAAAGCAGAGACAGCTGCAATTACAGGAGACAGCAGAACTCTTTATACTGTACAAAAGATGCTGACAAACACCTATACATCCAGTGGAACACCAATTCTAGACAAATCTGGATTAATGCTAACAACAAGCGCAGACATAAAAGCCCGTTGGGCGGAACACTTCAAAGAAATTCTTAACCGTCCACTACCTCACAGTTTAATAGATTTTGAAGCTGAAACACCAGCAGCAGAATTAGATGTAAATTTAGATGACTTCACCTTGAGTGAAATAGAAACCACCTTAAAGCTAATGACCAATAACAAGGCTGCTGGAGAGGATAAGTTAACAGCTGAGATCCTCAAGGCAATTGATAGCCATAATTTAATACATCTCCAAAAAATGTTCAACATCATTTGGAAAACAGAGAAGACGCCTCATAAATGGAAAAAAGGAATCATTGTTAAGATCCCAAAAAAGGGCAATCTTAGAGATTGTAACAATTGGAGAGGCGTGACACTTTTGTCAGTTGCCTCAAAATTATTCTGTAAAATCATCCTAAATAGAATAAAGGATTCAATAGATACAGTAATGCGTGAAGAACAGGCTGGGTTTAGAAAAGGGAGAAGCTGTCTTGACCACATTTTCACTCTACGACTTATATTGGAGGAACACATTGAAAAGCAAAAACCTTTTGTACTTAACTTCATCGACTTCAAAAAAGCATTTGATAGTATTCATAGAGATTCTTTGTGGAAAATTCTGAAGCAATATGGCTTACCATCAAAAATCATAAATATTATCAAAGACATGTATGATGGTTACACATGTGCAGTTCAAACAGAGGAAGGACTGAGCGAATGTTTCCCAATAGAAACTGGGGTTAAACAAGGATGTATTTTATCGCCCTTGTTATTTGGAATTGTTATGGACTTCATAATGAAGAAATGCTGCACTGGTAATAAAGGCATCGAATGGATACAAGGAGACCATTTGGAGGACCTGGACTTTGCTGATGACATAGTTCTCATCAGCAATCAGATAAAAACGATGCAGGAAAACACAAATGAACTATCATCAATAGCCAGCAAAATTGGGCTTGAGGTCAATCATGAAAAGACTAAAGTCATGAAAAGTTTAATTCCAACAAGTGACAAAATATACATGGAAAACAAACCAGTAGAAGAGATCGATCACTTCATCTATCTTGGAAGTCACATTGATCGAGAAGGGGATACGAGCAAAGAAATTAGAATCAGACTGGCTAAAGCAGCAATGTCTTTCAGAAGCCTTGAAAAGTTGTGGAAATCAAAACTCATTAGCACAAACACAAAACTTAGGCTATTCAAATCAAATGTACTATCAACCCTTACGTATGCGTGTGAAAGCTGGCTGGAAAACAACAAGAGATATAGAAACAAAGTTGAACGCATTCGAAAATAAATGTCTAAGGAAAATACTTGGTATAGAATGGAACGAATTCAAAACAAACGAGGAAATTAGAGAAATCGCCAATCAACCACTAATATCTTCAGTAATAAAGAAAAGACGATGGTCATACGTTGGACATGTGATGAGAAGAGATAATAATCGAATAGCAAAGCAAGCCCTCATATGGGAAACAACAGGTAAAAGAAAAAGAGGAAGACCCAGGGAGACACTGAGAAGAACATTGATGAGAGAGGCAAGAGCAGCAGGAATCGGCTCCCTCAATGAGATAGAACTGCTTGCACAGAACAGAGACAGATGGCGAGATTTGATAAAATATCTTTAAAAGAAAACTGCTAGAACAAAAATTCATATAGGAGAAGGTGTATCTTGGTCTACGCCCTATGGGCCGGTTACGGCTCGAAAGGTCAATAGATAGATAGATAGATATAAACAACTACACAATGCATCTACACAACTAGTGGTGTATGAAGAAGAGTAGTTACTGCGTGAACCCTGTACAGAAGATCATAGAGGAAATGTGGACTGGGTGGTCTAGAGGTAAGATATCAGCCCCTAGACAAGAAGGTCCCAGGTTCGATTCCAACTACAGACAGTAGGAATTTAAAAAAAAATTTAACCTGTGGTTTCTTCGTTGCTTAACCCTCCCCTGGTCTCTCGTTAGTGAGGTTCGATGTCTAGTCCTCTCTGAAAACGGCAGAGAACAGCCTATTGAGCCGAAACATCGTTCAAATTTGTGTCGTCCATCAATTACGTTAAGATTTAACCATACCGTTTTTTTTTTATTTCACCTTCATTAGTCAAGTCTTGAACAGAGAGAAATAGAGTAAGTGTGGATTCCAGGTCATGCTCCGGAGTTTGTACATGTGGGCCAGGATTCTCCTTGCATTTTTTTTAGATTCTTGAGGGGGATATTGAGTTATTGAATTATTTGTGGGTCATCATCATTGCACTCCGAATATGTCCATAGGTGCTCAGATCCCCCTCCTCAGCAAATTCCTCAGTGTCCAGCGACTGACGACTCCAGTTCTATTTTGGTTGATAAGTCTTCTTACACGGCCACTAAGTTTCTCATTTCTGGCTGTGCCTATCTTAACTCCCATCTCTTTCATCCGAAGAAGTGACGTGGATCTGTGTTTGTCGAAGTCATGTGCTCTTCCCACATCTCGGAGGGCATTGATGATGTCCGCCCGATCCATTGGTTGCCCGTCCTCAACGACAGCGCAGCTAGCCAACCTGTCCGCCCTTTCATTAGGGGACGATATGGTAACACCTATGGGTTTATCCAGTGTGCAGTGATGATGATCCTAACAACAAACAAATAGAGAAACATTATTTGCCGTTGCCATACAAGAGAGAACTAATTTATTGAATCGAGTAAACATACATTTTAAACTTCAATAAATATTTCCTCTTTATGCAGGTCGGAACATGGGGAGAGGTCAATCCAACAATGATACATCAGGTCAAGAGTGATAGAGACAACTTCTGTGGACCTGCTTCATTTGATATGTCATGTGATGTGCCATTCGAGGGAAATGACAAAGTGAAATTTGTCACAGTTAATTTGGAGAGTCCCTAGCTATTTCTGATGTGGAGAATTTCTTTGATTACAAAAGCAACTAAACTCTGGAATATCATTTCCTTGGAGTATCACCAGAACTGTAGCTTACTGCTGTACACAGGGAAACACTATCTCATCAGTAACATTTAGAGAGACAAAGCTTTCTCAAGAAAAGTTAGATTTACAGCATCACAGCCATAAACCTTTAGATTATTAACTCTTTCTGATTATTAACTCTTTCTTCTGTACATGACATTTTTAACAATGCAACAGAGGTTTCAAAGATCAAATTTTTCATGGACCTTATAGTTTAAGATATCAATCTACGTGATGTATTATTTTCTAACATGTGACATATAGTATATGAATTTTTGGGTAATTGAACAAGGATTTAGATTTCACTAATAAAGAGATGCTTTAAAACACGTAGAAAGAAAAATGGGGGATAAATGATCAAAGCAACCAAAAAAAATGAAAACGTTAAATTGAGTCCATAAATGCCAAATTACCATCATAAATATTGGGTCAAAGTAATCCAAAATGAATTATTTTGCAAGAAAATCAACTGACAATATATCTTCAAGCAGCTTGGAAAGTTTGGTCGATGTAGCATAGAAATAACACTTTGTCATCATCAATCATGATTTATTGATTTCCTCTTCAATGTAATCTTATTGATTACTAGTATCAAACATGCGAGAGTTTTTTTTTTCAAATTTAATCAAATAACTGCTTCTGTTGTTGGTATTTTAATGCTTACATATTATCATTATATGAACCATTAAAAAAAGTTAATTTATTGAAATTTACTGACTTTTTCAACTGTTATCAATTGAATTCTAGCATTAAAATTAATACTAATCAAATGGAATGTAGGCCCGGAAAATAAAGGCCCCTTGTCCGGTACAGTCACCATGAGGTGTTCGGGTCTAGGTTTTTATTTAACTCCCAAAAGAAAAGACCTTCAACCCTACTAGGATTTGAACCCACGTTCTCCTGGTTTGGAACCCAACAAGTTTTTAATGATTAGCCCATCTGCTCTCTTTACAGAACTGTTGTAGATACAATAAAATAACAAAATATGACTTTGTGATATTTGTTATGCCTTCTTTGACTTTGCCTTATGTTAAAGACCTTTTATAGCTGAAACATCCAATTTTTCTGTGATATTATGATAGATTGATTTTACCCCATCCCATGTAGAGTGATTGTATTCCATCCAAGAACATTTAGGATAAGAATTTGAAATGAGAAAAGGGCATAAAAAAATTATTAAAAGCAGTAATGTGACATCCAACATTTAGAGAAACAATAACCCCCAAGAATATTTTGAGAAGTATCTTACATAACAACATTCTACTCAACAACATTCTACTTAACAACATTCAGAGAAACAGCATCCTACTCAACAACATTCAGAGAAACAGATTCCTACCCAACAACATTAAGATCAACAGCATCCTACTCAACAACATTCAGAGAAACAGCATCCAACTCAACAACATTCAGAGAAACAGATTCTTACCCAACAACATTCAGAGAAACAACCTCCTACCCAACAACATTCAGAGAAACAGATTCCTACCCAACAACATTCAGAGAAACAACCTCCTACCCAACAACATTCAGAGAAACAACCTCCTACCCAACAACATTCAGAGAAACAGATTCCTACCCAACAACATTCAGATCAACAACCTCCTACCCAACAACATTCAGATCAACAGCCTCCTACCCAACAACATTCAGATCAACAGCCTCCTACCCACCAACATTCAGAGAAACAGATTCTTACCCAACAACATTCAGAGAAACAACCTCCTACCCAACAACATTCAGAGAAACAGATTCCTACCCAACAACATTCAGAGAAACAACCTCCTACCCAACAACATTCAGAGAAACAGATTCCTACCCAACAACATTCAGATCAACAACCTCCTACCCAACAACATTCAGAGAAACAGATTCCTACCCAACAACATTCAGATCAACAGCCTCCTACCCAACAACATTCAGATCAACAGCCTCCTACCCACCAACATTCAGAGAAACAACCTCCTACCCACCAACATTCAGATCAACAGCCTCCTACCCAACAACATTCAGATCAACAGCCTCCTACCCAACAACATTCAGATCAACAGCCTCCTACCCAACAACATTCAGATCAACAGCATCCTACTCAACAACATTCAGATCAACAGCATCCTACCCAACAACATTCAGATCAACAGCATCCTACCCAACAACATTCAGATCAACAGCCTCCTACCCAACAACATTCAGATCAACAGCATCCTACCCAACGAAGATCAACTGCCTCCTACCCAATAACATTCAGATCAACAGCATCCTACCCAACAACATTCAGAGAAACAGCATCCTACCCAACAACATTCAGATCAACAGCCTCCTACCCAACAACATTCAGATCAACAGCCTCCTACCCACCAACATTCAGAGAAACAACCTCCTACCCACCAACATTCAGATCAACAACCTCCTACCCACCAACATTCAGATCAACAGCCTCCTACCCAACAACATTCAGATCAACAGCCTCCTACCCAACAACATTCAGATCAACAGCCTCCTACCCAACAACATTCAGATCAACAGCATCCTACTCAACAACATTCAGATCAACAGCATCCTACCCAACAACATTCAGATCAACAGCATCCTACCCAACAACATTCAGATCAACAGCCTCCTACCCAACAACATTCAGATCAACAGCATCCTACTCAACAACATTCAGATCAACAGCATCCTACCCAACAGCATTCAGATCAACAGCATCCTACCCAACGAAGATCAACAGCCTCCTACCCAACAACATTCAGATCAACAGCATCCTACCCAACGAAGATCAACTGCCTCCTACCCAATAACATTCAGATCAACAGCATCCTACTCAACAACATTCAGAGAAACAGCATCCTACCCAACAACATTCAGAGAAACAGCCTCCTACTCAACATTCATAGAAACAGATTCCTACCCAATAATCTAAGTATTTATTTCATTTGACATTTCTATTGTATCTATATTTCCAGTGTGCCATGCCTTTGAAAAAATATATATTTGATGTACTTAAATCATCATATGTACATATTTTGATCTCTCTCTCTCTCTCTCTCTCTCTACGCCATTTTGTCTGCCTAATCTATAAATGTTTAAAAGATTCTATCTAGAGGCTTTCGAGCCATAGCCGGCCCATAGGGCATAGACCCAGATACTCCTCTTATCTATATTTTTATTCTAGCAGTTTTCAATTCTTTTTAAGATATTTTATGAAATCTCACCATTTGTCTCTGTAAAAGTTAGCTTTAAGACAATTCAATTTCTTATAGAATGTAATTCGCCTGTTATTGGTTACAGTTTCTTGGAAAACTAATATAATTTTACTTGCTTGTGTTCGCCTGATGACTTAAGGAGTGTTCCTCGTCATCATCCGCCCTTAAAAGGAAGTCAAGTAGGCGTGTCTGCATTGTGTCTGTGCATACCCTGTTTCTGTCTGTCACTTGTGCCTGAGCATACCCTATTTCTGTTTTTTAAAAAAAATAATATCTCCCTCACTGTCTTGCTAAACATATGGAGGATATTGTGTTAGTGATCATATTTTTCCATGACGATGGCACATTTCTGGGTAATGTGGTTGATATCACCCAGGTCCATGGGTGTCCGGTTAGCGCAATCGATAGGCGGTTGGCTTACCACGGCAACAGCCGGGGTTCATACCCTGGCGAGGACACCTGGGTTTTACTAATTCCCTAAAAATTAGTACCTCTGAAATAGGAGTAAATCTGCCTGCATGGCGAGGGGCATCCTGTAATGGGATAAAACAGACTTTACACGCAAAATTCAGTCCCACAAAATTGAGTGGGTGGGACTTCGTCAGAGGTCAAAGCTGACGAAAGCGAACGAACGAACCCAGGTCCATTTTTAGAGACCTTATCGGTCAGAAAAAAAAAATCTGTCACTTCTGGGATTTGAACCCAGATCTTTCCAATCAGGAAGTGAATGCACTAACCACTCAGCCACTGAGGCTCCACTTGTATCTGAGCATACCCTATTTTTTATATCTTGTAGTATCTGAGCATACCCACATTTTTTGCCATTCTGAACTCATCATGCTTGTGTTGTGTGCAGGTCTTCTCTCATGTTGACCCTGGTTCAGCTATAATGTTAAATACTATTTAACCAATTACTAAAGTTTCACAGCCTACCTTTTATCATTCTTTGAATTATTGTTATTGAGTTATTTGCGGGTCATCATCATTGCACTCCGAACATGTCCATAGGTGCTCAGATCCCCTTCTCAGCAAGTCTCGAAGTGTCCAGCGACTGGCGACTCCAGTTCTGTGTTGGTTGATTAGTCTTCTTACACGTCCACTAAGTTCCACGTTATAGACTGGCTAACTCCAGTCAATTAGCTCTATGGCATGTGGAGACGTCATGAGCATTTGATTTTCATCATTTAGAAGCTCATAGAAATGAAATTATGCTTCGTTGGTAACGGACTAGTGAAAACACACCGCCATCTTAGCCGCACCAAAAATCTTTGAATTCTTTATTTGCATACCTTAATTTCATCACTGATGGTGTAAGACAGGGGTACGTACTATCCCCCCTACTGTTTATTACATACATGGACCATATATGCAAGCTAGCCAGTCCATCAGAGACAGAGGAGATTAATGAGCTTTTATTTGCAGACGATCAGGCACTAATACATGAAACAATAGAAAATCACTTAAACAAACTCAACATCTCAGGCACAAAATACAACATGAAAATCAACATCAACAAAACAGAAGTCATGAATGTCGGCAAAAATAAAGAGAACATCAATATAACTATAGAAGGCAGACAACTAAAACAAGTAGAGGAATTCAAATACCTAGGAAGTCTAATGACAAACGATAATTCTCAAACAGCAGAGATAGAATCAAGATGCAACAATGCTTGTCAAATCATCGGACAGTTATCACCGCTATTGTCCAACAAGGAAATAACTCTGGAGGCAAAACGAGCACTATACAATACAATCTTCATCCCAACGTTGTGCTACCAACGCCAGACCTGGACCCTAGATGCAAGAACAATAAGAAAAATAACCTCTACAGAGATTAAATGTGTTAGACGAATGACAGAAAACAGTCTGAGAGATAAGATCAGAAATGAAGAACTGAGAAAAAAGCTAGGAATAGCCCCCGCCATAGAATATATAAGGAAACAACAGATAAAATGGTTAGGTCACATGACAAGGCAGAAAGAACAAAACACAACACAATGAGCCTTCAACAAACGTGAGAACACCAGACCCAAGGGTCGACCATGAAAAAGATGGGTCGATAGAATATTAGAAGCACTAGGAAACATAACAGCAGCAGAGGCGAACAGAAGAAGAAGATTTCATCACTTGTTGCAATACTGTAGCCCACTCATCAGTTATCACAGGGTATGATCATACCCTATGTATGAAACTCTCATAAATTGTTGCAGTCAGCGAGCATATCTTATCATCATTTATCACAGTATTACAACATTATTATCATCAATTCATGCTGTATAGTCATGCATGTATATTATAATTTACCACTTGTGTTTTAATATGTTCTACCAGTCATTGAAGTACCTCATTTCAGTAGATGTTGCACAATCTGGTTTTACCCTGTTTTTATCAGTTATTGCAGTATGTGAACAAAACATATTATAATCATTTTTAATGTATGTAAGTATACCTTATTTTTTTATGACTTGTTGAGTTATACTATTTTTATGACTTGTTGCAGTATCTGACTTTTAAGTTTTTTTTGCATTAACTGAATGCATCCTATTTTATCGCTTGTTACTCATGTGTCTGTGTTTACCATTTTTAACACTCGTTACTAGCAATTGAGGTTACCATTTTTGTTATTTGTTACCAGTGTTTGAATTTACCATTTTTATCTCATTGCTAGTGTATGAGTTTACCGTTATCATGACTTGTTAAGTGTCTGAGTTTACCATTTTTATGACTTGATACTAGCATTTGAGGTTACATTTTTATCATTTGGTACTAGCGTTTGAGTTTACCATTTTTATCATTTGTTACTAGCATTTGAGTTTACCATTTTTATCATTTGTTACTGGTGTCTCAGTTTACCATTTTTATCATTTGTTACTGGTGTCTCAGTTTACCATTTTTATCATTTGTTATTAGTATCTGAGTTTACCATTTGTATCTTTTGTTACTTCTGTTTCTGAGTTTACCTTTTTTAATCACTTGTTACTAGTTTCTAGGTTGCCATTTTTTAAAATAACTCGTATTTAAGTTTGCCATTTTTTTTAACCACTTGTTAGAGCATTATTGCGCCCTACTTTATCTTTACTTATTTGTTTTAGCTATCTGCCGATTAATTTCTGCTCCTTCATGTAGATTGCTGTGCCAAGTCAACCCAAGGATCCACTTTAAGTTAAGGATTGTGCCGGCACTATGGTGTTTGTGCAGTCTTTGGAGTAAATCAAGTGTTGTGGGTGCATCTGTCGTTGAAAAATATTATACATTCTATGTTGTAGTGATGGACGAAAGTATATCACTAACCATACGCTCTAAAATAAAAGTGAGATGAAGATTTCAATGCTGTTCGTGAATCTGCTGCCCTGGTGCAACTCCTTCATGTTAGTCCAATCGGATGTTGCCTAAATTCAGGGTGCTATGAGGAGATTGGAAGAGTACTTATGAACCAGTTAATCATTTCATACAACATAATTTGCTGGGGAGGTGGTCTGAGTGCTTATGTACAGTTGTTTAATGTACAGTAAGGATAATCTGATGACTGGCATTATCTGGGTATCCCACTTTTACACTGTCCAATCATCTAAGTGTGTTTCCTTCAGCTCTAGTAATAATGTTTTACAACATATTCATTCATTCATAATGTTAGTTAATCAATCAGTTAATATTAAGCTTTTTAAGTACGCCCATCACGCCAAGTGGCGTATAGGAAATATGGTGTTAGTGACCGTAAATTTTACAGACCTTCGGCACATGATTTTTGAGGTAATGTGGTCGGTATTACGCCTGTGCTGCTTTACTTTCCCAGAAAAAAAAATCAGGTACCCATTAAAGGCTGGGTGAACCGGAAGCCGTCGGTTATGATCGAACCCTACCTCTTGTCCTTTGTAGTCCAGTTCACTAACCACTGAGCTATCGCTTCTCCCAATCAGTTAAAATATCATCCTTAATTCACATCAGGCAAGTTTATCTGCTCAGATCATTTTTTGAGTTTGTCTCTCAGCAGGTTGGTGCTGACAACACCAGCTGTATGTTGGTTTACAGGTTTTTGTTAGCTCCATGTGTGGCTTTCTTGTCTGATGTTGTCTCATTTACTTGCTTTTCTTTTGTTGGTCATGTCACAGGTTCATAATCAAGGGTTAAGTCGCTGGTCATGTCACAGATTCACAATAAATGGTTAAATCACTGGTCATGTCACAGATTCACAGTCTATATTTAAATCACTGGTCATGTCACAGATTCAGTCTATACTTAAGTTGCTGGTTATGTCACAGATTTACAATCAATACTTAAGTTGCTGGTCATGTCACAGATTCACAGTCTATACTTAAGTCACTGGTCATGTCACAGATTCACAATCAATGGTTAAATCACAGGTCACGTCACAGATTCACAGTCTATACTTAAATCACTGGTCATGTCACAGATTCAGTCTATACTTAAATCACTGGTCATGTCACAGATTCACAGTCTATACTTAAATTACTGGTCATGTCACAGATTCACAATCAACACTTAAGTCGCTGGTCATGTCACAGATTCACAGTCTATACTTAAATCACTGGCCATGTCACAGATTCACAGTCTATACTTAAATCACTGGTCATGTCACAGATTCACAGTCTATACTTAAATCACTGGTCATGTCACAGATTCACAATCAACACTTAAGTCGCTGGTCATGTTACAGACTCACAATCAATGGTTAAATTACTGGTCACGTCACAGATTCACAGTCTATACTTAAATCACTGGTTACATCACAGATTCAGTCTATATTTAAATCACAGGTCACATCACAGATTTACAGTCCAAACTTAAATCACTGGTCATGTCACAGATTCAGTCTTTACTTAAATCACAGGTCATGTCACTGATTCACAGTCCAAACTTAAATCACTGGTCATGTCACAGATTCACAATCAATGGTTAAATCACTGGTTAAATCTTCGACAAGGTTAGATTTTGCTTAATAATTTTGCCTGTGTAGTGGTCATTTTTAGCTCTCTTTCTGACTTTTAACTGCTAAGAGTTCTTTAACTTGCTTAAGTGTTCCTGGGAACACTTGTTTCACTGTTATCCCAGAGGACTAGGCATGGGATCTCACAACCCAGAGTGCTGGGGAGGTTGAAGTTGCAGAAATAAACCACAGATTCAAAGTGAAACATTCCCACTGTCCGTGGTGAGTTTTGAACCCATGGCCTACCTGTCTAGAGGCTAACATCTAACCTTTAGAATCTAGACCACCAGTCCCAGTATCTGTTTTTAACTTTCTTCTTTACTTTATTTTTTAGTCTTCATTTTCTTTGTGAGTTCTAAAACAACACTTGTAAAGCATTACTAAGAGAGGTTTTTGTTAATGTTTACCCAGCACCATTGTTTCCCTTAAATTGTCTTCCCTGTTGGAGTTTATTTTGTTTTCCCCTCATTAACTCTTTCTGTACGGAAGCTTCTTATCAATGCCACAGAAGAGATTTCAGTGACAAAATTTGTCTTGGTTTTAAGAATTAATCTATATATTTATATTTTATCTAACATATAACATGTTTTATATGAATTTGTAGATAATTCATCAATGTATTAGATTTCACTCATACCAAGATGTGACAAAACATGTAAAAAGAGAAGGGTTTGATGACAGTTCACGTTAATCAAATTGAGAGTGACGCACTATGCGGCGAAACGAACGCAGCCGAAATTGGCATGGCACACAGTGCGGTGAAACGTACGGAATGAGTTAATGACCGTACTGTTATTCGCTGATTGTCATAATGCAGATATATGTTGTGATTTGTTCTCTGTCACTTCTTCAATATTGACAACTAATAGTCCAGATTCTTCCAGCACATTATCTAACATTTAACTTGTTCTTTATGTCTCTATGTCAGTGGCGGACGGTGGGTTCGAAGCTTGCGGAGGCCAGGACATGAGACCAAACTTTTAGGTTGACCTTTATCCTGCTAATTTGTGACATAAATGTTACTGCAATTTGCGCTGTTTAAAATACTTTATTCGATTACTGTGCTAAATTAACATAATTATAATGACTTCATAATATCTTAGTTATTTATGTTACAAATTGTGAGAGAAACTCTGATTTGCTGTTAATTAACATCTCTTACTGTTTTGTTTAAGTTTTTTTTTTAATATAAAGACAGCTCAGTGATTCCTACAGGAAGTACAAAGTAGGACAGCCGTCTATTGGCTCTACTTCTTTAAGTTTCAACAAAGAAATATAACGCTTTCTTATTAGTCCTTCTTCCGTTGCCATGGTAATGGGGAGCTGATTGCTAAAAAGGCCTATCTTGTTTTCATACTCAGTGCAAGGTTGGTAGATTCCATTCTATGTTTGTGGTAAGTTTGACCTCCGTTGACATTGAAACCTATATATTAACGGCTTGAGTTATTTGAACTATATCACGTCTATACCAGGGAATACGGTGGCTGGTTGTACACTGACATTTAACTCATTGAGCTGGAATGTAATTGTGTTATGTATTCTCATAAAATATTACAGGAATCGTGGCCTCCATTGTCTCCTCTGAATATCCACCGCTGCTCTATATGAACTTTAATTACTGACATTAGATGTTCTCTTCTGATAGTGTTGTCTATTGGTTTAGAATATTCTACTTCAAGGTATTGTTGCATAATAAGTCAGTCACCCGAATGACCTACCGACATTTGGAAAACTTGTGTTCGATTCCAGCTGGAAGCAGTGTGAGTTGTACTTGTGGTTAAAAAAAATTACTCCTGTGGTCAACCCAGCCACTGGCAGAAATGGGTATGAGGGTATTACTCTGGGAAGGTGAGGAATGCTGTCTCGCATCGTGAATTTTGATGCTTGAAGCGACACTATTCAGTAGTCTCCGAACACTTCTGGATAGGCAGCCGAGCACATATGGGTGAAAACTCGTGTGCTAAGACGCCGATTCAAGTCTCGTACTTTACCTTTACCTTTACCTTATAAGTCAGTCAGATTTAAATATTTTGAGTCCAGACATTGTTGCATATTTAATCTATGTTAGATGTTCTATCTCAGTTATGCTGGTTTGGCCACGTACACTGTATGAAAGATGGCCACATACCAAAGAACTTTATAGACAACTAGCAGATAGCAAAAGAACAAGGGGATGCTCAAAACTTCAATTTATAGACGTGTATAAACGTGACATGAAAACTCTGAACATAAACCCTGCAGTCTGGGAAGAAATAGCTGCCGACAACAATCTTTGGAAACACACTCTAAGCTAAAACTCAAGAAAGGAGCAGACAGATTCATAGAAAAAGAGAATACACTGTGAAAGAAAAAAAATAACATTTCTAGAGGTGCTGCAAAATCCATAGTCAAGTATGACTGACAGAGGCTGCTAAAGTCAGCTATGACAGACGGAGGCTACTATAGTCAACTGTGACTGACGAAGGCTGCTATAGTCAACTATGACTGACGGAAGCTGCTATAGTCAACTATGAATGATGGAGGCTGCTATGACGGAGGCTACTAAAGTCAAACTATGACTGACGAAGGCTACTTAGGTCAACTATGACTGACGGAAGCTGCTATAGTCAACTATAGGGAATAATAGAACAAAGAAGTATGTGTTAGCACTCGGAAAAATTGACAGACAAACAACAATAGAAAAAAACGAAGAACAATATATGGTCCGAAGTGGGATCGAACCCGTACTCAGTGGCACCGCGCCTTGCCACGAGAAGCCGAACGCTTGGCACACTACCACGCAGCCAACTAAAAAAATTGGCTATTGCAGTAGTGTCTTACACGATGACGTTCTCAATGACTATAGCATAGGGTAACGATCACAGACCGGAAATAAATTGTATATTTGTACTTTCCTATTAATGCAAGTATCTCCCAGTAGGGCTGAATACTTGTGTTGTAGACAAACATTTATTGGACGAAACAGCACGAATAGTAGTTCCCAGTGATTATATACTGGGTACAAATAATAATACATAAATATTATTATATGGGGAACTTCCGAGGCGATAATAGGGAATAATAGAACAAAGAAGTATGTGTTAGCACTCGGAAAAATTGACAGACAAACAACAATAGAAAAAAACGAAGAACAATATATGGTCCGAAGTGGGATCGAACCCGTACTCAGTGGCACCGCGCCTTGCCACGAGAAGCCGAACGCTTGGCACACTACCACGCAGCCAACTAAAAAAATTGGCTATTGCAGTAGTGTCTTACACGATGACGTTCTCAATGACTATAGCATAGGGTAACGATCACAGACCGGAAATAAATTGTATATTTGTACTTTCCTATTAATGCAAGTATCTCCCAGTAGGGCTGAATACTTGTGTTGTAGACAAACATTTATTGGACGAAACAGCACGAATAGTAGTTCCCAGTGATTATATACTGGGTACAAATAATAATACATAAATATTATTATATGGGGAACTTCCGAGGCGATAATAGGGAATAATAGAACAAAGAAGTATGTGTTAGCACTCGGAAAAATTGACAGACAAACAACAATAGAAAAAAACGAAGAACAATATATGGTCCGAAGTGGGATCGAACCCGTACTCAGTGGCACCGCGCCTTGCCACGAGAAGCCGAACGCTTGGCACACTACCACGCAGCCAACTAAAAAAATTGGCTATTGCAGTAGTGTCTTACACGATGACGTTCTCAATGACTATAGCATAGGGTAACGATCACAGACCGGAAATAAATTGTATATTTGTACTTTCCTATTAATGCAAGTATCTCCCAGTAGGGCTGAATACTTGTGTTGTAGACAAACATTTATTGGACGAAACAGCACGAATAGTAGTTCCCAGTGATTATATACTGGGTACAAATAATAATACATAAATATTATTATATGGGGAACTTCCGAGGCGATAATAGGGAATAATAGAACAAAGAAGTATGTGTTAGCACTCGGAAAAATTGACAGACAAACAACAATAGAAAAAAACGAAGAACAATATATGGTCCGAAGTGGGATCGAACCCGTACTCAGTGGCACCGCGCCTTGCCACGAGAAGCCGAACGCTTGGCACACTACCACGCAGCCAACTAAAAAAATTGGCTATTGCAGTAGTGTCTTACACGATGACGTTCTCAATGACTATAGCATAGGGTAACGATCACAGACCGGAAATAAATTGTATATTTGTACTTTCCTATTAATGCAAGTATCTCCCAGTAGGGCTGAATACTTGTGTTGTAGACAAACATTTATTGGACGAAACAGCACGAATAGTAGTTCCCAGTGATTATATACTGGGTACAAATAATAATACATAAATATTATTATATGGGGAACTTCCGAGGCGATAATAGGGAATAATAGAACAAAGAAGTATGTGTTAGCACTCGGAAAAATTGACAGACAAACAACAATAGAAAAAAACGAAGAACAATATATGGTCCGAAGTGGGATCGAACCCGTACTCAGTGGCACCGCGCCTTGCCACGAGAAGCCGAACGCTTGGCACACTACCACGCAGCCAACTAAAAAAATTGGCTATTGCAGTAGTGTCTTACACGATGACGTTCTCAATGACTATAGCATAGGGTAACGATCACAGACCGGAAATAAATTGTATATTTGTACTTTCCTATTAATGCAAGTATCTCCCAGTAGGGCTGAATACTTGTGTTGTAGACAAACATTTATTGGACGAAACAGCACGAATAGTAGTTCCCAGTGATTATATACTGGGTACAAATAATAATACATAAATATTATTATATGGGGAACTGAGTACGGGTTCGATCCCACTTCGGACCATATATTGTTCTTCGTTTTTTTCTATTGTTGTTTGTCTGTCAATTTTTCCGAGTGCTAACACATACTTCTTTGTTCTATTATTCCCTATTATCGCCTCGGAAGTTCCCCATATAATAATATTTATGTATTATTATTTGTACCCAGTATATAATCACTGGGAACTACTATTCGTGCTGTTTTGTCCAATAAATGTTTGTCTACAACACAAGTATTCAGCCCTACTGGGAGATACTTGCATTAATAGGAAAGTACAAATATACAATTTATTTCCGGTCTGTGATCGTTACCCTATGCTATAGTCATTGAGAACGTCATCGTGTAAGACACTACTGCAATAGCCAATTTTTTTAGTTGGCTGCGTGGTAGTGTGCCAAGCGTTCGGCTTCTCGTGGCAAGGCGCGGTGCCACTGAGTACGGGTTCGATCCCACTTCGGACCATATATTGTTCTTCGTTTTTTTCTATTGTTGTTTGTCTGTCAATTTTTCCGAGTGCTAACACATACTTCTTTGTTCTATTATTCCCTATTATCGCCTCGGAAGTTCCCCATATAATAATATTTATGTATTATTATTTGTACCCAGTATATAATCACTGGGAACTACTATTCGTGCTGTTTCGTCCAATAAATGTTTGTCTACAACACAAGTATTCAGCCCTACTGGGAGATACTTGCATTAATAGGAAAGTACAAATATACAATTTATTTCCGGTCTGTGATCGTTACCCTATGCTATAGTCATTGAGAACGTCATCGTGTAAGACACTACTGCAATAGTCAATTTTTTTAGTTGGCTGCGTGGTAGTGTGCCAAGCGTTCGGCTTCTCGTGGCAAGGCGCGGTGCCACTGAGTACGGGTTCGATCCCACTTCGGACCATATATTGTTCTTCGTTTTTTTCTATTGTTGTTTGTCTGTCAATTTTTCCGAGTGCTAACACATACTTCTTTGTTCTATTATTCCCTATTATCGCCTCGGAAGTTCCCCATATAATAATATTTATGTATTATTATTTGTACCCAGTATATAGTCAACTATGACTGACGGAGGCTGCTATAGTCAATTATTACTGACGAGGCTGCTAAGTCAAACTATGACTGACGGAAGCTATTATAGTCAACTATGACTGACGGAGGCTACTATAGTCAACTATGACTGTAGGAGGCTGCTATAGTCAACTATGACTGCTATAGTCAATTATGACTGACGGTTGCTGTTAAGTCAAACTATGACTGACGGAAGCTATTATAGTCAACTAAGACTGATGGAGGCTGCTATAGTCAACTATGACTGACAGAAGCTGCTTAAGTCAACTATGACTAATGGAGGCTTCTATTAGCGTCAGATGCTCTCTTCCAGCTGGATTTATACATTAACATATTCCTTACCATGGGGTTTACCATACTGTAGCCTTACTGTTTTAGGTCATTTCTTTCTAAATTTGAAATAACAGCAAGAAAATAAATGAAAATTGATCTAAAACACATGGGTTGTCCTGCCTATATGCTCAGGAAGTTGGAAAAGAGGTTAAATAAAAGAATCTCAAGATTTTAGTTAAAATAACCACGGAAATGTCAATAAATTAAAAACTGCAAAAACTAGGGTTCAAAGTACCGGTAACTAGAGCCAGGTTTTGTGGCTCACAGTAGGGAATGCGTTAAGTCTATGTTTTCTGGCAGGGTCAAGGGCTTTGTCTGTTGAGAGTGAAATAAAGCCTTAAACTGTACATTGTGCAGTGACTGCACAAGTCAGCAGCCTTTATTCCAAACCTCTCATAGGTTTTACAAAGCTCTCATCAAAACCTTAGATATGGGATGATGTTGAAATGGGTAGAATGATCTACTTCAACATTTCTTGAACATTAAGTTTATCAGTTTAAATTGTTCTACTTCATCAATTTATACATTTTAAATTTGTCATTTTAAAATGCTCCACCCCTCAGTTGTTCAGTTTAGGATGTTCTACTCCAGCATTTGTTGCATATTAAGTTTATCAGTTCTCTACTTCAGCATTTGTTGCATATTAAGTTTATCAGTTCTCTACTTCAGCAATTGTTGCATATAAAGTTTATCAGTTCTCTACTTTAGCAATTGTTGCATATAAAGTTTATCAGTTCTCTGCTTTAGCATTTGTTGCATATTAAGTTTATCAGTTCTCTACTTTAGCATTTGTTGCATATTAAGTTTATCAGTTCTCTACTTTAGCATTTGTTGCATATAAAGTTTATCAGTTCTCTACTTTAGCATTTGTTGCATGTTAAGTTTATCAGTTCTCTACTTCAGCATTTGTTGCATATTAAGTTTATCAGTTCTCTACTTCAGCATTTGTTGCATATTAAGTTTTATTAAGTTTATTAATTTTGAATGTTCTACCCATCAATTGTTGCATTTTAAGTCTGTCAGTTAAGAAAGCTTTGAATGAACTAAAATCCTATCATCCAACTCTTTGGAACTGTTTACTGATCTTTTCTCACTGTTTGGGAGTCATGCTAGCTGAGTGGTTAATAAACTAGGCTACTAAGGACAAGAGGAGTTTGATTCTGATTAACAGCTTCCAGGTTCACCCAGTCTTAAATGGGTACCAGTTTTTTTTCTGGGAAAGAAAAGCTTCACGGGTGTAATACTAACCATATTGCCCCAAAAATGTGCCAAAGGTCTATACAAAATATGGGCACTAACACCTTATTCCCTATACGTTGTGTCCCATGATGGGCCTCTTTTCATTTTTCTCTCTCTTTCTCCTCTTCCCTTGCACAGTGTGCCATGCCAATTTCAGTCACATATGTTTCACCGCATAGTGCGTCACTCTCAATTTCATTAGTGTGAACCGTCATCAAATGATATTCTTTTTACATGTTTTGTATCATCTTGGTATTGGTAAAATGTAATTCCTTGTTCAATTATCCAAAAATTCATATATCATATGTTATATGTTAGATAAGTATCAAAATGTAGATTAGTTCTTAAAACCTTGAATAGTTTTGTCTCTGAAATCTCCTCTGTTGCATTGATAAAAAGCTTCCATTCAGAAAGAGTTAATTAGGTACCGGTTATTTCTGGGAAAGAAAGACGGGACTGTATAACACTGATCACATTACCTAAAAATGTGCTGAAGATTTTTAAAATGTAGGCATTAACATGCGATTGGTCATGACAAGGTTCTTTCATCCTTTCTGAGAAGATACCATACCCAGTGCCATATTTTTTTTTTCAGTATATATTTCATGTATAATGAAACCTCCAATGTGAAATAAAAACTCTGACCCAACATCTCGTGGTGACAGCACTGGTCAGGTGGCCATTATTCTTTGGTCCTATAAGTCTCCCTGGCAGACCCCCAGAAATGAGATTTTTTGTTTGTTTGTTTGTGTTTTTTTTTTAAAACCGTAATTTTAAAAAAAAATAGCTAAATTGTGAAATATAGTTTGTACAGGTAGTTGTTAGGCTGTAACTTGTATTGTGCTTGACTAGGAGACTACTTCTCTGTGTTCTTGTAGGGGATCATAATCTGAAGCAATAACTTGTGCGGAGCTTTATTTTGATGGATTTATAATTTGAAGTGAAGTCATAGCGGCTGAGTGGTTGCTGCTGATCAGAGGGTCCAGGTTCTTCTTCTTCCTCACTTCCTCTTGTACCCATTCAGGTGTTGAGGGAGATGCAAAGTTCTGGTTCTCATCATTTTGGAGACTTCAATCATTGCCAGTTGATGTTGTTGTAGCATTTCTTTAATGTCATTGGTCCATCTTACCCTGGGTCTGCATTTTGCACTTCTGTTATTAAATTAATGTTTATTATGACAAGCTGTCATTGTAAAAAGTATTGTTATGGAAACAGCACCATAGATTTTAGAGCAGTGATCTCTGCAATATGTGCCATTTTGGCACGCAAGGTTTCTGTTTTTGCGATTGTGGTTCTGCCCTATGTGCCGTCTTCGGCTCGAAAGGACAATAGATAGATAGATAGATGTTTGTTATTATTATTTTGTATTTTAAATACATATTTGTGTGTTGTATGCTTGTTCCTGCTGAAGGCCTATTGAGCTGACATGTTGGTCTGGTTTGTGTTGTCCTATTGCTACGTGAAGTCTTAACCATACCGTTTTTTGTTTTTTTTTCTATATTTATTTTTTTCATTTCTCCTCACAATTAGCTTCACTGCAGCTAATTTTATTGTTTATTTCTTGTGTCTGTATGTAGCTTAAGATTGGTTCACTGCCCACACTTTGAAGATTGGTTCACTGTCCACACTTTGAAGATTGGTTCACTGTCCACACTTTCTCTGATGACTTCATTTCTGATTCTCAAGTCCAGGTTAAAATCCTAGATATTGAAAAACATTTTTTTGACCGACTTGACTTCTCATTTTCACCACCCCTGAAAATGGGTACCAGAGATTTTTTCCTGAAAAATTAGGTTGATGTGGTTACGACATTGCGCATAAAATGTGTTGTTAATCATTAAAAAATGAGTGAACGAGCATCATGTTTGTCTTATGTCTTAGGACAAGGTGGGAACTTGACTTACCTTTTTATATTTTAAAGTTATAACTTGTGAAGGGTTATAATTTAAAGTTATAACTTGCGTAGGGTTATAATTGAAAGTTATAACTTGTGTAGGGTTATAATTTAAAGTTATAACTTGTGTAGGGTTATAATTGAAAGTTATAACTTGTGTTGGGTTATAATTGAAAGTTATAACTTGTGTAGGGTTATAATTGAAAGTTATAACTTTTGTGTGGTGTTGAAGTTATAACTTGTGTGGAACTATAAAAAGTAAAGTAAAGGTTCCCTCCATGCCTTGATAGGCGTATGGGGAATATGGTGTTAGTGATCATATTTTTTCTATGACCACGGCACATTTTTGGGTGATACGGTTGGTATCACACCACGCCACCTTTACTTCTCAGAAAAATCTCTTGGTACCCGTATTAAGGGGCTGGATGAACCCTTGTGAGGGCTTGTCTGTTAGAAAAAAAAATTTGCCACCCTTCTGGTCAGGAAGCGAGCACACTAACCACTCAGCCACCAAGGCTCCAGTGTGGAACTGTGCTGGAAAGTTATTACTCTGTGTGGTTCTACCAGGCAGTTTTATCATGCCGTACTGGACCTTTGAGTGCAGCTGTACTGTAAAGTTAAATCCTGTGTGGAGCTGTACAAGGGTCCTGTTTCTTGTGTGAAATTGTGTTGGAAGATATATCTAATGTGAAGCAATGCTAGAAGCTTTTTTTGTATGTTGAAGAAAAAAAAAAAGAAAGAAAGAAAAAGTCAAGAGCCTCCTCACCCCATGTGGCGTATAGGGAATATGGTGTTAGTGACCATACCTTTTTACAGAACCTTGGGGTAATGTGGTCGGTATTATACCCGCACTGCTTGACTTTCCCAGAAAAAAATCTGGTACCCATTTAAGGCTGGGTGAACCCGGAGACCATCTTGTCCTTTGTAGTCCAGTTTTTACTTGTATGTAGTTTGTTGAAAATCTATACCTTATAATCTTCAAAGTACTTTTTTGTGCTAAACTGTGCTTATGAACTATAACTTGTGTATGAAGCTGTTTACAAAATATATTTTGTATGAAGCTATGCTGAAAAGCTATGTATTGTGTCAAATTGTGTGGAGCTGCACTGTACAGTTATACTTTTTGTGAAACTATATTCTGATGTTGTAATGTGCAAGTGAGCTATAGTATGGAGCTATAGTATGGAGCTATACTTTGAAGCTATACTTTGAAGCTATAATGTGTGGAGCTATAGTTTGAAGCTATTTGTAGAGCTATATTTTAAAGTTGTAATGTGCGAGTGAGCTATAGTGTGGAGATATAGTTTGAAGCTATAATATGTTGAGCTATATTTTGAAGTTGTAATGTGCGAGTGAGCTGTAGTGTGGAGCTATATTTTGAAATTGTAATGTGCGAGTGAGCTATAGTGTGGAGCTATATTTTGAAGTTGTACTGTGTGAGTGAGCTATAGTGTAGAGCTATAGTTTGAAGCTATAATATGTGGAGCTATAGTTTGATGCTATTTGTGGAGCTATATTTTGAAGTTGTAATGTGCGAGTGAGCTATAGTGTGGAGCTGTAGTTTGAAGCTATAATATGCGGAGCTATAGTTTGAAGCTATGTGTGGAGCTATATTTTGAAGTTGTAATGTGCGAGTGAGCTATAGTGTGGAGCTATAGTTTGAAGCTATGTGTGGAGCTATATTTTGAAGTTGTAATGTGCGAGTGAGCTATAGTGTGGAGCTATAGTTTGAAGTTGTAATGTGCGAATGAGCTATAGTGTGGAGCTATAGTTTGAAGCTATAATGTGTGGAGCTATTGTGTGGAACTATAATGTGTGAAACTATATAGATTGTGTAGAGGAAACCTATATCTTGTGTTAAACTATATATTTTGTGCTCTGCAATATTGAGAAGCTATATTTCACATAAAGCTATCTGTGGTATCTATAATCTATACTGTAGAAACTACACTGGTGGAGCTATGTACCACACAACTAATTTTTGCATGAAACTGTAGTTAAAGTCATATCTGTGTGAAATTTTACTGCAGAACTATATCTTGTGTGGAGCTATAATAGAAAACTATATTTTGTTGAAGCCTTCACTTCAGTTAACTGAAAGCAATCACACCTGCGTGACTCTGCAAATCAATTCTACAAATCAACTGATCAATGATTTCTTGCCCATTCATTACACTAATCCATTTCTTTCTTTCTACCGTCATCATTTATATTTGCAATTTTGTTATGATTTTTTCTTTCATAATCTAGTCAGAATGTTTGAGTTATTGTATTGCCGCACTTTTTCTAAAGTTCTCATATATTTGTCACATTTCTTTACTTTTTTTTTTTCTTTCTTTCTTTTTTTTTTTTTTTTTAAATTTAAATTGTTATACACAGTTTTCCTGCACTCCTTTCATGACTTTTTTTCATCATTGACAGGTTCCATCATTGACAGGTATCATCTTGTTTCATGATTGACAGTTGTCATCTTGTTTCATCAATTATAATTGTCATCTTGTTTCATCATCTTACTATTTTCTTTTGTTGGTGACAAATTCCTGCAAACCAAACTGGTAAAACATGTTTTGGGTAAATGAATTTGCTAGTATTTTCTTTTAAAAATTCAACACCATGACAAACATGTGCCACAACACCAGCAAGACAGTAAAATTTAAATGACTAAGGACATGAATCTTCCCGATAGCAACATACAGTTGTGAATGATGGATAATCTCACAAACACCAAGGAAGAAAATCGATTCATTCAAAACAAAATGCTATAGAAAAATCATTAAGATACCTTGGATAATGAAAAAGAACAATGAAGACATTAAAAGATTTAAACAGTAAAAAGAATTGGCTTTTAAAGACCATTCAAAAGAGGAAATTAAAATACTATGGCCACATCAAAAGACACAGGGGGCTGGAAAGAACAAAAATGGAAGGCATGGTTCCTGGGTGACGCATCAGGGGCAGACAATGAAGAAGGTGATTTAAAGACATCAAGGAGACCTTGAACATGACAACAAAAGAAGTAGGAGACTGGTTAGAGACAGAGATTCTATCAGATGGGCTGTGGTGAATGCAATGTTCCACAATTGACATGGGATCTGATGATGATGATGATAATGATGATGATGATGATGATGGTGTTTCTTTTAGATTGACTGTGTGTAAATAAATAATGCTGTAGTTTTGTTTCAGTGTTTGCTAATGTCATGCCATTTTGCTGATAACTGAATGCAATATTACAATAATGTTAAAGAAGTAGACATTTTCTTTCTGCTTTCTCTCCCCTTCACTCTCTCTGTGCACATTAAGAATTTTGTTATCATGCTATGTCCTTTTCCTGTCATTAGCTTTGTCTGCTCCAAGTCTTCACAGTGTCCCCCCTGGGTTTTGTTTAATGTCATTGGGCCAGGTTTGACACCCTCATCTACATCACGTAGGCCAGGGTTTGGCCCCTTGTCAGATGGTCTAGTAGAGGCTATTGTGTATTTTTTTTAGGTTTTGTTTTTGTTGAACAGCTTTTCTCGTGGCTAATTCTACCAATGCTTTACAAACACACGCGGCCACAGAATGAACAAGTCAGGCCTAATGGTCCACAGGGTTTTCCATCCTTTTTCAAGAGTCTTTTCTCTTCTAAGTTTTGCCTTAGCACAGTCTCAAATGATGTTATACCGTTCCTTATACATGCTCTCCATGATGTGCGATCACTAACCAGATGTTCCCAGTCATATTCACTTATGGAGAAGTAATTCAGAGATGATTTACAGATATCTTTATATCGTAGTTTAGGTCTGCCGATTTGTCTTTTCCGTGTGTTAGTTCGCCATATAGTATTGGTGCTTCCTTCCTCATTTCACTTTGCCTACTCTGCCTGGGCACAGAATATGGAGATAGTGCTTTACCCAGTCGCACTATCCCCCATCATACCATCAGGTAGGACAAGGTGAACGCAATAAATTAACTTTTATTGTCTTAATGGAGTTTGGAGAGAAAGAGAGGAGTATCTGATGGATTCATCTAGATGGTACAATGAGTAAGTCTGAGTTACTTAATCAGATAAGGTTTGGAGAGAGAGAGAGAGAGAGAGAGAGAGAGAGAGAGAGAGAGAGGAGTATCTGATGGATTCATCTAGATGGTACAATGAGTAAGTCTGAGTTACTTAATCAGATAAGGTTTGGAGAGAGAGAGAGAGAGAGAGAGAGAGAGAGAGAGAGAGAGAGAGAGAGAGAGTATCTGATGGGTTCATCTAGATGGTACAATGAGTAAGTCTGAGTTACTTAATCAGATAAGGTTTGGAGAGAGAGAGAGAGAGAGAGAGAGAGAGAGAGAGAGAGAGAGAGAGGAATATCTGATGGGTTCATCTAGATGGTACAATGAGTAAATCTGAGTTACTTAATCAGATAAGGTTTGGAGAGAGAGAGAGAGGAGTATCTGATGGGTTCATCTAGATGGTACAATGAGTAAATCTGAGTTACTTAATCATATAAGGTTTGGAGAGAGAGAGAGAGAGAGAGGAGTATCTGATGGGTTCATCTAGATGGTACAATGAGTAAATCTGAGTTACTTAATCAGATAAGGTTTGGAGAGAGAGAGAGAGGAGTATCTGATGGGTTCATCTAGATGGTACAATGAGTAAATCTGAGTTACTTAATCAGATAAGATTTGGAGAGAGAGAGAGAGGAGTATCTGATGGGTTCATCTAGATGGTACAATGAGTAAATCTGAGTTACTTAATCAGATAAGGTTTGGAGAGAGAGAGAGAGAGAGAGGAGTATCTGATGGGTTCATCTTGATGGTACAATGAGTAAATCTGAGTTACTTAATCAGATAAGGTTTGGAGAGAGAGAGAGAGAGAGAGAGAGAGAGTATCTGATGGGTTCATCTAGATGGTACAATGAGTAAATCTGAGTTACTTAAACAGATAAGATTTGGAGAGAGAGAGAGAGGAATATCTGATGGGTTCATCTAGATGGTACAATGAGTAAATCTGAGTTACTTAATCATATAAGGTTTGGAGAGAGAGAGAGAGAGAGAGAGAGGAGTATCTGATGGGTTCATCTAGATGGTACAATGAGTAAATCTGAGTTACTTAATCAGATAAGGTTTGGAGAGAGAGAGAGGAATATCTGATGGATTCATCTAGATGGTACAATGAGTAAATCTGAGTTACTTAATCAGATAAGGTTTGGAGAGAGAGAGAGGAATATCTGATGGATTCATCTAGATGGTACAATGAGTAAATCTGAGTTACTTAATCAGATAAGGTTTGGAGAGAGAGAGAGAGGAATATCTGATGGATTCATCTAGATGGTACAATGAGTAAATCTGAGTTACTTAAACAGATAAGGTTTGGAGAGAGAGATGAATACACCGATACTGTTTGGTGTGACTGGCTGATTTACTCAAGTCACTGACTTGAGAACCTTTAATTATTTACTTTAATATCTTTTGTTAAAATAACTTATATTTGACAGTAGAAGCTTGTGTAATCTGTACTGTTACATTATGAAGAAAAATATATAGGGGAATTGTGTTTAATTTATTTGGCAGTGTCTTTATACACTCAGTTCTTCTTTCCTTCTTAATTTATCTTTCTGCAGCAAGGGGAGATGTAGTTTGCTGTCTTTTGCTCTTCTGTTGGCCGTTGCTGTTGTTATGTTTTCTAGTGTTTCTAATATTTCATCAATCCATCTTTTTCATTGTTGGCCCAGAATCTGGTGTTCTCATAACCTTTGTTGAAGGCTCATTTCATAATTTGATCTTTATGTCTTATCACTTCTTCTTCTATCTTTCAAATCCTTAGGAGCATAGATGTCTTCAACAAACACTTTCCAAGCCATTCTGTTTCTTGTCATTCTTTTAAGATATTCCATATCTTCCCCACAATCTTCATCTCTGCTTCCACCTGTCTTCTCCAAGAATCTTTTGGTCTTCCTCTTTGTTTCTTCCTCTTTGTTTCTTCCTCTGAGGATTTCAAAAAAGAACCTGTTGCATAACACTCTCAGTTGACTTCCACGGTGTATGTCCTATCCAGCGACATAATTTGTGTTGTATCTCATTATCTACTGGTATTGGACTGGTACTTGCCCATAGTTCTAAGTTAATGATTTTGTCCTGCCATTTCTATCCTTTTATTCTGTGCAAGCATCCATTAATGAAGATCTGATTATCATGATTGTCATTTTTATTGTTTTCCATGTTTCACAGCCATATAATAGTACTGATTTAACATTGGAGTTGAATCATTTTTATTTTTGTATTGAACCTAATTTTGTTTTATCACATGGAGATACCATTATGTTTGTTGGTTCGTTATGTTTTCAGTGGCTGGAATTATTCTTAGTTTTCTTTCTTAATATAAATAATAATTAGTATAAATAACATAACACACACACACATTGACTTGAGCTGAAAATCTGACTTTGTGTGTGTCTGGTGTCACAAATTGAAACCACTTACATTAAATATCAATTTTAAGAATGAGGGGAATGTATTAAACTTGGGATATCTCTATCCAGAAACTGAGGAAAATTTCCAAGACTAGAACTAAAATAGAACTAAAAGACTAGAACGCATTAGGAAATAAATGTCTAAGGAAAATACTTGGTATAGCGTGGAACGAATTCAAAACAAACGAGGAAATTAGAGAAATCACCAATCAACCACTAATATCTTCAGTAATAAAGAAAAGACGATGGTCATATGTTGGACATGTGATGAGAAGAGATAATAACCAAGCAAGCCCTCATGTGGGAAACAACAGGTAAGAGGAAAAGATGAAGACCCAGAGAGACACTGAGAAGAAAATTGATCAGAGAGGCAAGAGCAGCAGGAATTGGCTCCCTCAATGAGATAGAGCTGCTTGCACAGAACAGAGACAAATGGTGAGATTTGATAAAATATCTTTACAAGGAATGATAACTGCTAGAATAAAAATTTAGATAAGAGAAAGAGTGGGTCTATGCCCTATGGGCAAGCTACCGCTCGAAAGGTCAATAGATAGATAGATATAACTAAAATGCCACTTTGAGATGAAAACAAACATCTGTGCAGTGAGGATCATCTGCCTGGATGACTAATCTTTTCTTAATTCATCGCTTCTGATCTTATTTCTCAGGCTCCAAGTTCATTATTTATCAAACATTTCATTTTGTTTTCAGCTGCCACTACAACCACACCCCAGCAATGTCTCTTCCACAAAGTCTATTTCCATCAACTCAAAACTCCCTCTAGTGTTCTTGGCCAGTTTTTTTCTTTGGATTCCAAACTCTTTTCCACTCTTTATTTATTTTAGTAAAACCCTGCCAAGAATATATAGAACAACAACAACTGAAATGGTTTGGCTACCTGGTCAGAATGAATCCTTACCAATCACCATCAAGGGCGTTTTTCTCGAGAATGCATGGAAAAAGACCAAGAGGAAGACCTAGAAGAAGATGGATAGATGCAGTGATAGAGACATGTAACAACAAAGGAAAATCTCTAATTCAGACAGTTCGAGCAGCACAAGAGCGATAAATGATATAACCACGACACCTTTTAGGTATCAGTGAGAAAGAGAAAAGAAGGACGAAAGAAGAATTTATTTCAGTGTATCACATATCTAGCTGTATTGCTATGCCATTTTCTGAGAGTCTGTACCCATTTCCATGTTTCCATCTCCGTAATAAAAAGTGTAATTGATCATTTGTGAACATAACTTACCTAGGAATGCTGACATTTGATATTATATGTGCATTTATTAATGTTACCTTACAAAGGATTAATATATATATATATGCACACATGCTAAGGTCAATCAACAAGTTTTGCACTTTTAGTTGGTATAAAGTAATCCATGTACTTGAATGTTGGTGTTTACTGAGTCCTCTTCTGTGTGTTCACTCCTCCAAGTGATGATCTTCTTCCATCATTTCCTTACTCTCCAGATGACCGGATTGTTGAACTGCTAGTCTGGGATCGGAGAACATCACCGTCTCATCGTAGCACAGCAATGCAAGCATGATATCAGTCCCGTCCCATCATTCTCTCCATGATTCACTCATTTATGCCCTCGGAAGTTTCCATCCATAATAATATTCATTTATTATATTTTGTCTTAAAAAGATCAATGAAGAAGTTCTCAAAGAGGCGAACACAAAAAGGCAGCTCCAGAAAAAAACATCAGAAAGAAATAATCAACATTTTTCGGGCACATCATGAGAATAGGAAAGTTGGGATACCTGGTTACAACTGGCAAAATAAAAGGAAAGAGAGATCGCGGACGACAAAGAGAGAAAATACTGGATAGCTTGGTGTCATGGCATGGAAAACAGTCAACAACAGAACTGATACGATGCACTGTAGATAGAATATTGTGGAAGGACATGATCGCCTACGCCAACTGGTATGGCACATGATGATATTTTGGCTCCAGTCTAAACCACTGGAGACTATTATTCGTGCTGTTTCGTCCTATAACTGTTGGTCAGCCCTACCCTATCTGGGAGATACTTATCTTAATAGGAAAATATAGATGTACAATTGATTCCTGAGTTGTGTTCATAACCCTATGCTAAAGTCATGAGCACACATGCGTGAAAGACATCGACAATGATAGCTACTTTTGTTAGGTTGCTTAATTGACCGCATGCTCTAGCGCAGGTTTCTTGTGGCAGGGCACTGTTCTTTGGTTCTTTGGTTAAGGAAGGCCCAGGTATCACTGCAAACGAATTAAATCCATAATTGCTCAACCGCCCGTGCCAGTGAAATCATCCGAATTAATATCTCATCTCCCAAAACAAAGAAAGGTAACTGTAGTCCCCATCGTAGCAGTCTCAGCACACGCCAAAAGACATAAGGCAAAACCGCGCAAAAGGGCACTGTGTCGAGGAGTATGGTTTTGATCCAACTTCAGCTGTCTATTGTTCTGTTTTCTTTTTTCTGTTGTTGATTATTTGTGAATGTTTTTTTTTTCCCGAATGTTGTAAACATACGACTAACCCTGAAATATTTCGCATTCTCTCCAGACTTGGTGGCTTCTTTCTGTTTCCACCTCAGAAGAATCCACTTTGTGGACATCGTTGGTTTTCTCCGAACATCCAAAATTTGATTATAAGTACTGAACTAGAGTTGTCCGTTGCTACACTTTCAGATGTATATTAAGGATGGGATCTGATCACTTATAAAGTTTTACCCTGAGAAGCAAAGGCGACCTTGCTTGATACCAACTATATCATTCGAAAATGTACCATGCTCATGGCAAAAATATGGTTACTAAAACAACATATTCCCAATATGCTTAGCAAAGCTGAGAAACGTACCTGGACTTTAACTGAACTAAAGTCGTGGTTTGGGGCCCAGACATAGGAGTTTGTTGTTGTTGTTGTTATGGATCCAGCGACCTTTGAGCTGATGCCCTTCGGCCCAATGCCATGTAGACGTATCTGCAGGTATTTTTAAGTTCTGCTGTGGTTCCGTACAGTGTGTTCCATTTGGAGGGTCTTTGAGGAAGTAGTGTTGTTCTGATGTCAGTGAGCTCAGGACATTGAAACAGATGGTGTTCTACAGTTTATTGTGGGTGATTACAGAGTGGACATACTGCAGCATGGTTTTGTTGTATTCTATTAATGTGGCTATGACATATGAGTTTACATTCTGAGAATCGAGAAGATGAGGCAATTACGGGAGAAATACATCGCCCAAAAAGGGATTAATAAATTGAAAACTACTAAAGTTTACACTAATTTTTAAGTACATGCCTTGACTTCTTCATACTAAAGTGTAAAACTTGTTGACTGACCTCGTATGTTTGTGTCTGTGTATATGTGTTCATTTAATATACATATAAATATATATATAATGATCATTATTTTATTTATGTTTTTGTTTTGTTTAGCAAAGTTGTTTACATATAGAGCTTAATGTTAATGAATCATGTTGGTGCAATTATTTTGTGCATTTCTCATTATTGATTTGTGTCTTCTGTCCTCTACGTATGCTATGATATCACCGGTTACATACAACATAATGTCAACATTATATGTGTGAGTGTTGTCTTTGATAATTATGTTGTATTTGTATTAATTTTAATGCCATGAAAAATATACTAACAACAAAACAAATAACAGTAGGGCTGAAACTAAGAATAGCAAAATATTACATTTTCTCAATATTCCTGCATGGTGCAGAAACATGGACATTAGACAAGAAAACAGAACATAAAATTGAAGCCTTTGAAATGTGGAATTATAGAAGAATAGGTAGAATTGGATGGAAGGAAAAGAAAACAAATGATGAAGTTTTAAAACAACTGAAAATGAAAAGAGAACTACTAAATACAATTAAGACAAGACAAATGAAATTTTTGAGGCATGTTAAAAGACACAACAGCCTACTAAAAGTAATATTGGAAGGGAAAATACAAGGTAAAAGCGGCAGAGGCAGACCAAGACTAACATGGACGAGTAACATCAAAAGGTGGACTAGTCAATCTATGACAACCTGCACCACCAAAGCAAAAAATAGAGTGGAATGGCGATTCATGGTAGCCAACCTTCGTTGCGGAGACGGCACTCGATGATGATAATGATTTGTTTGGGAAAGGCTGGGGGCTGGGTTTAGATCTCTGAGAATAGGGGACTTTAAGGAATACATTTGTGAATGTTTGAAGTATGAGAAGTGTTGAATTTTGAAATGAATAAAAGAGGTCGGGCAGACTGAGTAAGATTCAAACCAAAGTGGACATCTTTGTCACTGTCCAGACAAATCAGCAAAAGCCTGCACAGTGCATCTCAACCTGTACCACAGATTTTGTGCAACTGAACCAGGGGTCTCCTCAAATATTCTTGGTGGGGGATACCGGATCACCTATGGGTTCGTCCGGTGTGCAGGGATGATAATCCTAACAAAATCATCGAACGCATTTTTTTAAAGCTGTCTTTGGTTGAGATCCTAGCAGAGATGGACATCTCCTTAACTGCCCTCGAGTGAGATCTCAACAGAGATGGACATCTCTTTAACTGCCCTCGGGTGAGATCTCAACAGAGATGGACATCTTTTTAACTGCCCTCGGGTGAGATCTCAACAAAGATGGACATCTTTTTAACTGCCCTCGAGTGAGATCTCAACAGAGATGGACATCTCTTTAACTGCCCTCGGGTGAGATCTCAACAGAGATGGACATCTTTTTAACTGCCCTCGAGTGAGATCTCAACAGAGATGGGCATCTCTTTAACTGCCCTCGGGTGAGATCTCAACAGAGATGGACATCTTTTTAACTGCCCTCGGGTGAGATCTCAACAAAGATGGACATCTTTTTAACTGCCCTCGGGCGAAATGTCAACAGAGATCTACATCTTTTTAACTGCCCTCGAGTGAGATCTCAACAAACATGGACATCTTTTTAACTGCCCTCGGGTGAGATCTCAACAGAGATGAATATCTTTTTAACTGCCCTCGGGTGAGATCTCAACAGAGATGTACATCTTTTTAACTGCCCTCTGGTGAGATCTCAACAGAGATGGGCATCTTTTTAACTGCCCTCGGGCTAAATCTCAACAGAGATGGACATCTTTATAACTGCCTTCGGGTTAGATCTCAACAGAGATGGACATCTTTTTAACTGCCCTCGGGTGAGATCTCAACAGAGATGGACATCTCTTTAACTGCCCTCAGGCGAGATCTCAACAGAGATGGACATCTCTTTAACTGCCCTCGGGTGAGATCTCAACAGAGATGGACATCTTTTTAACTGCCCTCGTGTGAGATCTCAACAGAGATGGACATCTCTTTAACTGCCCTCGGGTGAGATCTCAACAGAGATGGACATCTTTTTAACTGCCCTCGTGTGAGATCTCAACAGAGATGGACATCTCTTTAACTGCCCTCGAGCGAAATTTCAACAGAGATTGACATCTTTTTAACTGCCCCCAGGCGAAATCTCAACAGAGATGAACATCTTTTTAACTGCCCCCAGGCGAAATCTCAACAGAGATGAACATCTTTTTAACTGCCCCCAGGCGAAATCTCAACAGAGATGAACATCTTTTTAACTGCCCCCAGGCGAAATCTCAACAGAGATGAACATCTTTTTAACTGCCCCCAGGCGAAATCTCAACAGAGATGAACATCTTTTTAACTGCCCCCAGGCGAAATCTCAACAGAGATGAACATCTTTTTAACTGCCCCCAGGCGAAATCTCAACAGAGATGAACATCTTTTTAACTGCCCTCAGGCGAAATCTCAACAGAGATGAACATCTCTTTAACTGCCCCCAGGCGAAATCTCAACAGAGATGAACATCTTTTTAACTGCCCCCAGGCGAAATCTCAACAGAGATGGACATCTTTTTAACTGCCCCCAGGCGAAATCTCAACAGAGATGAACATCTTTTTAACTGCCCTCAGGCGAAATCTCAATAGAGATGAACATCTCTTTAACTGCCCCCAGACGGAATCTCAACAGAGATGAACATCTTTTTAACTGCCCCCAGGCGAAATCTCAACAGAGATGGACATCTTTTTCACTGCCCCCAGGCGAAATCTCAACATAGATGGACATCTTTTTAACTGAAATGATTAGTAAACTGGGTTGAAGTGGTTAGTAAACTGGACTGAAATGATTAGTAAACTGCTGAAGTGGTTAGTAAACTGGACTGAAATGATTAGTAAACTGCTGAAGTGGTTAGTTAACTGTGCTGAAGTGGTTAGTAAACGGGGTTGAAGTGGTTAGTAAACTGGGTTGAAGTGGTTAGTAAACTGGACTGAAATGATTAGTAAACTGCTGAAGTGGTTACTAAACTGTCCTGAAGTGGTTACTAAACTGTCCTGAAGTGGTTAGTAAACTGTTGAAGTGGTTAGTAAGCTGTGCTGAAGTTGTTAGTTAGCAAATTGGACTGAAATGATTAGTAAACTGTTGAAGTGGTTAGTAAACTGGACTGAAATGATTAGTAAAACTGTTGAAGTGGTTAGTAAACTGGACTGAAATGATTAGTAAACTGTTGAAGTGGTTAGTAAACTGGACTGAAGTGGTTATTAAACTGTGCTGAAGTTGTTAGTTAGCAAACTGGGTTGAAGTGGTTAGTAAACTGGGTTGACTGGGTTGAAGTGGTTTGTGAACTGGACTAGGGTGTTTAGTAAACGGGACTGGGATGTTTAGTAAACTGGACTGAAGTGATTAGTGAACTGGACTGGGATGTTTAGTAAACGGGACTGGGATGTTTAGTAAACTGGACTGAAGTGATTAGTGAACTGGACTGGGATGTTTAGTGAACTGGACTGGGATGTTTAGTAAACGGGACTGGGATGTTTAGTGAACTGGACTGGGATGTTTAGTAAACGGGACTGGGATGTTTAGTGAACTGGAACTGGACTGGGATGTTGAGTGAACTGGACTGGGATGTTTAGTAAACTGGACTGGGATGTTTAGTAAACTGGACTGGGATGTTTCGTGAACTGGACTGGGATGTTTAGTAAACTGGACTGATGACGAGATTACTTTGATTCCATTCGTGGGATTCACGATTCACCCTGGCCAACGCAAAAAGACAGCTCCAAAAAAAAAACATCAGCAAGAAACAATCAACAATGTTCGGGCACATCATGAGAAGAGAAAAGTTGTAATACTTGGTTACAACTGGCAAATACAGGGAAGGAGAGATCGCTGACGACAAAGAGAGAAGATACTAGAAGCTTGGTGTTTTGTCGTGGAAAACAGTCAACAACAGAATTGATATGATGCACTGTTGATGGAGAATTGCCGCGAAAGCTCAGTGGTTAGAGAACTGGACTACCACGGACAAGGGGTCTGGTTCGATATTGACCGACGGTTTCCAGGTTCACCCAGCCTTAAATGGATTCTTC
The DNA here is from genome assembly GCA_032433765.1 of Megaustenia siamemsis. NCBI lineage: Eukaryota > Metazoa > Mollusca > Gastropoda > Stylommatophora > Ariophantidae > Megaustenia > Megaustenia siamemsis. The sequence goes on along the minus strand of JAVIAB010000107.1, from coordinate 8,092,855 downwards.
TTCTTATTTAGTACCGGGCCTACTGGCGTTAGGGAGCCGAGGTAGCTCAGTGGTTAGTGAACTGGACTACCACGGACAAGGGGTAGGGTTCGATCCCAATCGACGGCTTCCGGGTTCACCCAGCCTTAAATGGGTACCGGATTTTTTTCTTGGAAAGTAAAGCAGCACGGGCGTAATACTGACCACATTACCCCAAAAATCATGTGCTGAAAGTCTGTAAAATATAGGGTCACTAACACTATATTTCCCTATACGCCACTTGGCGTGACGGGGGTACTTTACTTTACTACTGGCGTAGGTAATCATGTCTCTCCACAACTTTCGATCTCGGCAGTTATTTATCATTTCTGTTGTTGACCTTCTGCCAAGCCATTCTCTTAAGCTGTCTGTTATTTTTTCTCTTTGCAGAAAATTTTTTCTCTCTATCTATTCGTCCCTCAATTTTCCCAGTTGTTACAATATATTCCAGTTGTTCTCTTCTCATTACATGGCCAAAAAATGATGATTGTTTCTTCCTAATATTGGAAATTAGTTCTCTTTTTGCTTTGACCTCTCTCAGAACATCTTCATTACTCTTCTTAGCTGCCCATAGTACTCTCAACATTCTTCTGTAAAACCACATTTCTACAGACTCCAGTGATTTTCTTGTCTGTTGTCCTATTGTCCATGATTCGCATCCATATGTTAAGACTGGCTCTACATAACATTTAAGAACACTTTATCTTGTTTCTATTGTCAAAAATGGATTGCATAGTATCTTCCTAATTCCTTAAATGGATACCGGATTTTTTTTCTTGGAAAGTAAATCAGCACGGGCGTAATACTGACCACATTACTACAAAAATCACGTGCTGAAGGTCTGTACAAATTATGGTCACTAACATCATATTCCCTAGACGCTACTTGGCGGGACGGTGCTCTTTACTTTTTACTTACTGTGGGTAGAATATTGTGGACGGACATGATCGTCTACGCCTACCGGTATGACACATGATGATGATGATTGCTAAGAACCGCAAGGAAGCAATATTTTTTCTCATGTTACAAATGTGGTGCAGCGTTCCTTCGACACTGAAAGGTAAAAATAAGGAAGGAACAAAAATATTCACGGCTATTTTAATATCTATTCAACCAGACGAAAATAGCTTGCCTTGTCATAGAGTTCAGGTGCATCCTTTGGTGTCACAGATGAGTGAGTTCTCTCCCATGAAAGCCATGGGTTACGAGATGGCGCACAGGGTCGTTTAGCCTCTTGATAATAAAAATGCCAGAAAATTATTATCTTTGTAAATTAGCAACTGTTTTCAGTGACATCTCGTGGTGTACGTTTGGTTGTGACAATCTTTGTCGCTATTGGCTGGTTCATCCAGCACGACCAGGTATCCAGCTCAGTTTTTCATTTGATCGATGTTTTGGCAAGTGGTTGGCTATCCTGTGGATAATGTATGTGGGAAAAAATAAACGGCAACAAACACACGCTGCTGAAGCCAAATGAAAGTATAGCACGACGAGCTCTTATCTGGGAGTCACGGAGGTGGAGGCAAAGAGGAAGGTCAAAATATACTTGCAGAAGAAGTAGAAGAAGAGATGGAGAAGATATGGAACGATCTTAAGAGAATGCCAAGAAACAGGACAACTTTGAAAGTGTTTGTTGAAGACCTATGTTCCACAGGGAACTCTCTCTCCCGCATCTCTATGTCCCATCTCTCTCCCGCATCTCTATGTCCCATCTCTCTCCCGCATCTCTATGTCCCATCTCTCTCCCGCATCTCTATGTCCCATCTCTCTCCCGCACCTCTATGTCCCATCTCTCTCCCGCATCTCTATGTCCCATCTATCTCCCGCACCTGTATGTCCCATCTCTCTCCCGCACCTCTATGTCCCATCTCTCTCCCGCATCTCTATGTCCCATCTTTTTCCCACATCTCTATGTCCCATCTCTCTCCCGCATCTCTATGTCCCATCTCTCTCCCGCATCTCTATGTCCCATCTCTCTCCCGCATCTCTATGTCTCATCTCTCTCCCGCATCTCTATGTCCCATCTTTTTCCCACATCTCTATGTCCCATCTCTCTCCTGCATCTCTATGTCCCATCTTTTTCCCACATCTATATGTCCCATCTCTCTCCTGCATCTCTATGTCCCATCTTTCTCCCACATCTGCATGCCCCATCTTTCTCCCACATCTGCATGCCCCATCTCTCTCCCATACTTGTATGTCCCATCTTTCTCCCACATCTGCATGTCCCATCTTTCTCCCACATCTACAAGCCCCCATCTCTCTCCCACACCTACATATGCCCATATTATAGTCTCATATTTCCAACACACATCTCTGGAAGAAGAAAGATTCATCTTACATCTTACATTTTACAGAGAACATTTTATTCTCCTTTATTTTTCATTTCTCATTATAGCTCGATTTTTTAAATAATTTTTTTTTTAATTTTAAATACATATTTGTACGTGTTTGTTCCTGTTGAAGGCCTTTGCGCCGAAACGTCGTTCGGATTTTCAGTGTCTACTTGTTACGTGAAGCTTTAACCATACCATTTTTTCTATATCTATTTTTTTTTCATTTCTCCTCACTGTTAGCTTCAGCGCAGCTTTTTGATGCATTTATTTGTATTGACCCTACTATTTTCAACACAGCCTATATCTATATATCTATCTATCTATCTATCTATCTATCTATCTATCTATCTATCTATCTATCTATCTATCTATCTATCTATCTATCTATCTATCTATCTATCTATCTATCTATCTATCTATCTATCTATCTATCTATTGACCTTTCGAGCCGTAGCCGGCCCATAGGGCGTAGACCAAGATACTCCTTCTCCTATCTGAATTTTTGTATATAACAGCCTATATAACTTTCCAGTAATTCCCAATCGCTTTCTCTCTTTCCCCAGTGGCGACACCTTGGTATCTCCCATCTGCCGCCCACCAGTTGGCTCCGCACATGAACCTGACCACCTTCCCCAGCGACAGGCTCAACTTCAGACACGCCAGACAGAGCTACCACCCTTACCCGAGGCCATCACCGCCCCCTTCACGGTTACCTAGTTCATCTATCTGTAGTTCGTTCACAAATTCGTGTCCACAGAGTTGATTAATTATTTGGGAAACTGTTTGATGATATTATGTAATTATTTTTCATTGAAATCATATTTTTTTGCACCGACGTTTAGTCTGATTTTTTGCATTATCATGCATTTAGGAAAGATTTTTGCTTATTTGAGGTATTTAAAAATATTATTTTTTTGCTTGTCAAAATTTTAGGATTTTAAAACACCCACATTTGTTGTAATCAACTCACCATTTAAGATGGCAAATTTCACGTGCTCTCCCCACTATATTAGAACCAGGTCTCAGTCACTGAACCGTAACTTGTAAGACGCGTGCCACTCCAATGTTTTTTTTTTTTTTTTTTTTTTTTTTTTTGGGGGGGGGGGGTCATTTCGTTTCCGGTTTCTTTTTAAATTGGTCCAGAGGGGTATTTTGACAAAATATTTACTATTAATGAATATTCCTGTATGTGTGGTAATGTGTAAGCTGTTGTGAAGTGACTACTTGATTTTTAAAACCATGAAGAGTTTAAAGTGTAAATTCATCACTATGCAAAAGGTAACTGTGTTATTGTACAGGCACTTTTGCATGGAATCTAATAGAGATCGGTTATATTACGATATTTAAAAAAAATACAGAAAACCGAACACTGGCAGCTCTAAATATAGATATAAAGTATTCCAATCGGTGGATAGGACAGAACTTTGACTCTGCAGAGGCGACGGTCAAGCAAGGAAGAAAAATGAAAGTTGATAATTTTGACAAAGATGTTATTAGACGTAAAAGTTTGAAAATGTTTGAATCTAATCAACCTGTTACACTGAGCAAACTTAAAGTTCGACTGCAATTAGAATGTGATATTGAAATCTCAAAAACGACTCTTTGGAAGATCGTAAGAGGCGTTGGTTTCACTTTTCGAAAATCTGCTAGTAGTAGAAATATTGTTTGTGGAAAATCACACCTGATAGCTGCCCGAAGCAAATACCCGAGGCAGATCCGTGAGCGACGAATGGAAGGCTACGATATAGTATATTTGGATGAAACGTGGGTCAATGCTCATCATACATATGAGAAAGAATGGCAATCAGTTGACAGAGAAAATAAAAGAAGCATTCCCAGCAGCAAAGGACAACGCATTGTATTGGTACATGCTGTCAATAGAGAGAATGATCTTGTTAATGACACAACTTATTTTTCAATCAAAGTGTACAGACAATAGGGTCTACCACACTGAAATGAATGGACGAATTTTCAGAGACTGGATAGAGAACACTCTACTCCCCATTCTGGATAGACCTTCATGTCTTGTAGTGGACAATGCATCCTATCAGAATGCGGTAGCACTGGAGGACAAAGTTACTAATTCGTCAAGCACAAAAGATCAAATCATCATATGGCTTAGAAAAGAAAATCTTTCCTTTCAAAACACCCAGTTATAACCAGAGTTGTGTCAACTTGTTAGACAAACTAAGAAGACAAAGTTATATCAAATTGATAAAATAATTGCAAAGCATGGCCACACATCTCCTCGCCTCCCACCTTATCATTCACACCTCAACCCAATAGAACTTGTGTGGGCTAAAGCCAAAGTATGGCCACACATCTCTTCGCCTCCCACCTTATCATTCGCACCTCAACCCAATAGAACTTGTGTGGGCTAAAGTCAAAGTATGGCCACACATCTCTTCGCCTCCCACCTTATCATTCACACCTCAACCCAATAGAACTTGTGTGGGCTAAAGTCAAAGTATGGCCACACATCTCTTCGCCTCCCACCTTATCATTCGCACCTCAACCCAATAGAACTTGTGTGGGCTAAAGTCAAAGTATGGCCACACATCTCTCCGCCTCCCACCTTATCATTCACACCTCAACCCAATAGAACTTGTGTGGGCTAAAGTCAAAGTATGGCCACACATCTCTCCGCCTCCCACCTTATCATTCACACCTCAACCCAATAGAACTTGTGTGGGCTAAAGTCAAAGTATGGCCACACATCTCTCCGCCTCCCACCTTATCATTCACACCTCAACCCAATAGAACTTGTGTGGGCTAAAGTCAAAGTATGACCACACATCTCTCCGCCTCCCACCTTATCATTCACACCTCAACCCAATAGAACTTGTGTGGGCTAAAGTCAAAGTATGGCCACACATCTCTCCGCCTCCCACCTTATCATTCACACCTCAACCCAATAGAACTTGTGTGGGCTAAAGTCAAAGTATGGCCACACATCTCTCCGCCTCCCACCTTATCATTCACACCTCAACCCAATAGAACTTGTGTGGGCTAAAGTCAAAGTATGGCCACAAATCTCTCCGCCTCCCACCTTATCATTCACACCTCAACCCAATAGAACTTGTGTGGGCTAAAGTCAAAGTATGGCCACACATCTCTCCGCCTCCCACCTTATCATTCACACCTCAACCCAATAGAACTTGTGTGGGCTAAAGTCAAAGTATGGCCACACATCTCTTCACATCCCACCTTATCATTCACACCTCAACCCAATAGAACTTGTGTGGGCTAAAGTCAAAGTATGGCCACACATCTCTTCACATCCCACCTTATCATTCACACCTCAACCCAATAGAACTTGTGTGGGCTAAAGTCAAAGGGCAAGTTGTTGCGCAGAACACGACGTTTAAAATGTGTGATGTTAAAGAATTGACGCGTGATGCCCTCTCAACGATAGTCATTGAATACTGGAGAAAATGTGACGACCATGTGCTCAGAGAAGAGGACCAATACTGGAGAAAATGTGACGACCATGTGCTCAGAGAAGAGGAACAATACTGGAGAAAATGTGACGACCATGTGCTCAGAGAAGAGGAACAATACTGGAGAAAATGTGTGATGTTAAAGAGTTGACGCGTGATGCCCTCTCAACGATAAACATTGAATACTGGAGAAAATGTGACGACTATGTGCTCAGAGATGAGGAACAATACTGGAGAAAATGTGACGACCATGTGCTCAGAGAAGAGGAACAATACTGGAGAAAATGTGACGACCATGTGCTCAGAGAAGAGGAACAATACTGGAGAAAATGTGACGACCATGTGCTCAGAGAAGAGGAACAATACTGGAGAAAATGTGACGACCATGTGCTCAGAGAAGAGGAACAATACTGGAGAAAATGTGACGACCATGTGCTCAGAGAAGAGGAACAATACTGGAGAAAATGTGACGATCATGTGCTCAGAGAAGAGGAACAATACTGGAGAAAATGTGGCGACCATGTGCTCAGAGATGAGGAACAATACTGGAGAAAATGTGACGACCATGTGCTCAGAGAAGAGGAACAATACTGGAGAAAATGTGACGACCATGTGCTCAGATAAGAGGAACAATACTGGAGAAAATGTGACGACCATGTGCTCAGAGAAGAGGAACAATACTGGAGAAAATGTGGCGAACATGTGCTCAGAGATGAGGAACAATACTGGAGAAAATGTGACGACCATGTGCTCAGAGAAGAGGAACAATACTGGAGAAAATGTGACGACCATGTGCTCAGAGAAGAGGAACAATACTGGAGAAAATGTGACGACCATGTGCTCAGAGATGAGGAACAATACTGGAGAAAATGTGACGACCATGTGCTCAGAGAAGAGGAACAATACTGGAGAAAATGTGGCGACCATGTGCTCAGAGATGAGGAACAATACTGGAGAAAATGTGACGACCATGTGCTCAGAGAAGAGGAACAATACTGGAGAAAATGTGGCGAACATGTGCTCAGAGATGAGGAACAATACTGGAGAAAATGTGACGACCATGTGCTCAGAGAAGAGGAACAATACTGGAGAAAATGTGACGACCATGTGCTCAGAGAAGAGGAACAATACTGGAGAAAATGTGACGACCATGTGCTCAGAGAAGAGGAACAATACTGGAGAAAATGTGACGACCGTGTGCTCAGAGAAGAGGAACAATACTGGAGAAAATGTGACGACCGTGTGCTCAGAGAAGAGGAACAATACTGGAGAAAATGTGACGACCGTGTGCTCAGAGAAGAGGAACAATACTGGAGAAAATGTGACGACCGTGTGCTCAGAGAAGAGGAACAATACTGGAGAAAATGTGACGACCGTGTGCTCAGAGAAGAGGAACAATACTGGAGAAAATGTGACGACCGTGTACTCAGAGATGAGGAACAATATTGGAGAAAATGTGACGACCATGTGCTCAGAGATGAGGAACAATACTGGAGAAAATGTGACGACCATGTGCTCAGAGATGAGGAACAATACTGGAGAAAATGTGACGACCATGTGCTCAGAGAAGAGGAACAATACTGGAGAAAGTGTGACGACCATGTGCTCAGAGAAGAGGAACAATACTGGCAACGAGATGGATTGCAGTTTGTCCAACTGATAACAGTTGTTAACCTCCTGGAGACTTCTGATTCGGAATGACATATGTATGACATGTGCACAATTTTGTTGATGCCACTCTTACTATATGCTGACTATATGTGTTTGATGTTCTGGTTGCTCCATATATTTTGTTGATGACACGCCTGCTATTTGGCGAATATGTGTGTTTGATGTTCTGGTTGCTCCATATATTTTGTTGATGACACGCCTGCTATTTGGCGAATATGTGTGTTTGATACTTTGGTCAGTTTACCTATCTCATGATGAAGATATAAAATCAAATGAACAATTTTGTCCTCTTCAATGTGATACGGATACACCTTTGGCTTGTTTTTTTTATATTTTTTTTAATTTAGAAAATTAACATAATTTACAGAAAAATCTAATGTTTAGGCACACTGTTTGATATGTTCCTAATATATATAGCAAAAAACGATTTGTGCAAAATTCAGACTACCTTTGTACTTAAATGTTATAAAATCTGACGGTCGGTGAAAAAAATAAGATTTCATGAAAAAGAATTACAGAAATTCATTAATTAAACAGTTTCCGAGATAATTGATCAACTCTGTGGGCACGAATTTGTGAACGAACTATATGTTTTGCCATGAGAGCGTCGAGCAACGCTGTGAGCGTCACTATCGGGTTTTCCCAGAAGGAATCCAGATGCCTTCAATTGCGCGGTGGGGAGATCTCCTCAACGACTAGAGCCTGGTCTCTCAGACGCTCGCGCCATCTTTATTAATCAAATGTTGCTTCTTCTCACAACAGGTGAGCGGGTGGGCTGTATTAACCCGGTGCAACACCGCCGGGTTAGTACGGCTAGGTCACAGAGTTTTTCTACTCGGGCAAAATAATAAACTCAGGCCAATGCACTCGAGCTCCGCTGTTACGCGTTGAGCTAGTTCACCCCATAGAAGACCCGCTGCATACCCGATCGCAAACAGGAACTTACTATCTTAGCTGCTGCCTTTAAGGGGAAGCTGTACATATCTGTTGACGTTTAGGACGTCTCTCTTTCAGTGGACGGCATAGGGATGTCTTTTTCTACCTTGGGCTTTGGGAGTACTCCTCTTTCTATGGGAAGTATGCAGTTTGTAGTTTTTTTGCCCTTTTAAATTTCAACTTTTTTATTGATTGGTTTCAACTCAACTAATAAATCGTCAAAGTTTGACAGCGAGTGCCGAAATGGCCGTTGTATCTGGATCTGGAATAAAAATGAAGGCAGAGCCATTTGACATAGCAATAATAAGACATACGCACCAACTCAAGACTATACAGATGAACAAATAGAAGCATACTATGAAGATCTAAATACAGTTATGAAGCAAGTGAAATCTTCAGACATCTTGATTGTAATGGGTGACATGAACGCAAAAGTGGGAAAAGGCAGATATAAGACCATTATAGGAAATCATGGGTTAGGAAAAAGAAATGACAGAGGAGAAAGATTAATTCAATTTTGTGAAGAAAACAGGCTAATAATATGTAATACCTACTTCGAGCAAGAGAAAAGGAAATTATACACATGGAAAAGCCCCGGAGATGGAAAGAGGAATCAAATAGATTATATAATGATAAAAGACAGATTCCGGAACAGCGCCAAGAAAGCCAAAACCTATACAGGAGCAGATATTAATTCAGATCACAATCCTGTAATGATTAAAATAAAAATCAAATTAAAGAGAAATAAACAAAATACTAATTCTGCAACAGCAATAGACACAACAGCTTTAAATCAGAAAGATGTGAAAGAAACTTATACTGTACAAGTAAAGAACACATATCAGAGGCTGCTAGAAGAAGGGATTGAGCAGTACAGAAGAGAAAATCCTGAAGAAAAAGTCACAACCAAATGGCAATGCATAAAAAACAGCATACAAGAATCCTGCAACACCTTACCCAAAAAGGAAAGTAACAAAAAAAACAAAAATGGATAACTGACAACATTTTAGAAACAATGGAAGAGAGAAGACAAGCGAAAAACACTGCCAAATACAGGGAAATTGATAATGAAATGTGAAAAATGTGCAAAAAGGCAAAAGAAGACTGGCTCAACCAAAGATGTATAGAAATCGAAACTATGGAAAGTAAACAAAATTTAAGAGGAATGCACACAGAAATAAAAAGAATGACTAATAAAGACAAAAAAGCAGCAGGAAACGGATGTATTGCAAACAAAGAGGGAAGAATGCTAACAGACACACAAAGATATAATCGAAAGATGGCAGGAATACGTAACAGAATTATTTCATGACGAAAGGGACAAAAAAACCATTTATAAAATGTACATCCAGCTATAAAATCCTGAAATCTGAAGTAGAAAAAGCTATAAAAACAATGAAAAAGGGAAAAGCAGCATGACCTGACAATATACAGATATAGATGATACAGGCACTAGAAGATTTGGCATTGAAGTGATTACAGACAATGCAAATGACATATACCACACAGGATACATACCAAATGAACTATATAAAAACATCAACTTTTATAGTTTTGATAGTTTTTATAGTTTCTCTCGTTTTTTTTTTTTTTTTTTTTTTGAATGCATCGACTTTAGAACAATAAGCATAATGAGCCAGGTAACCAAAATTTCAATAAAAGTTATACAAGGAAGGATTCAGAATAAAATTAATAATGAACTAGATCTAGCAGCAATTCGGAGTCAAGAAAAACAGTATATATAACCAATAAAACCAATATATGCGTGCTTCATAGACTACACCAAAGCATTTGATAGAATACACCATAATCAACTTATAGACTGCCTAAAAGAAAATAAATCTGGATGACACAGACATACGACTGATATGTAATTTGTATTGGGAGCAAACAGCAATAATAAAATATAACAAGGAGAACTCTACACCCATTGATATAAAAAGAGGAGTAAGACAAGGATGCATCCTATCACCAAGCTTGTTCAATTTATACACTGAGCAAATCTTTAAAAACATCAATGAGATGCCAGACCCTAACATTAATGGGAAGTTAATCAATAACCTAAGATATGCTGATGATACTGTTCTACTAGCAGAAAATCCTAAAGATCTACAACAATTACTTAATGTAATAAACATGACAAGCAAAAAATATGGACTAGATATAAATATAAAAAAGACTTAAACTATGATCATAAACAAAGAAAATTCTCAAGACCTACAATTAAATATCAAGGTTGAAGGAATACATTTAGAGACAGTCCAGAGTTACAACTACCTGGGACATACTATAACCAGTGATGGAAAATGTACAACTGAAATAAATAAAAGAATAGGAATGGCAAAAAGTAATTTCAATGTCATGGACATCAAAACAAATAACACCAGGGCTGAAACAAAGAATAGCAAAATGTTACATCTTCTCAATATTCCTGTATGGTGCAGAAACATGGACATTAGACCAGAAAACAGAACAGAAAATTGAAGCCTTTGAAATGTGGATTTATAGAAGAATAGGTAGAATTGGATGGAAAGAAAAGAAAACAAACGAAGAAGTTTTAAAAAAACTAAAAATGAAAAAAAGAACTACTAAACACAATTAGAGCAAGACAAATGAAATGTTTTGGTCATGTTAAAAGACACAACAGTCTAATAAAAGTAATATTAGAAGGGAAAATACAGGGTAAAAGAGGCAGACCAAGACTAACATGGACGTGTAACATCAAAAGATGGACAAGTCAGCCTATAGCAATCTGCACCATCAAAGCAAGAGACAGAGTGGAATGGCGATCCTTGGTAGCCAACCTTCGATGCGGAGAGGGCACACGATGATGATGATCTGGATCAGCGTGTTCAGTGCTAGACTGACCTCTTTCAGCACATCCATGGCCGTTGTATCTGGATCTGCGTGTTCAGTGCTAGACTGACCTCTTTCAGCACATCCATGGCCGTTTTATCTGGATCTGCGTGTTCAGTGCTAGACTGATCTCTTTCAGCACATCCATGGTCGTTATATCTGGATCTGCGTGTTCAGTGCTAGACTGATCTCTTTCAGCACATCCATGGCCGTTGTATCTGGATCTGCGTGTTCAGTCCTAGACTGATCTCTTTCAGCACATCCATGGCCGTTGTATCTGGATCTGCGTGTTCAGTGCTAGACTGACCTCTTCAGCACATCCATGGCCGTTATATCTGGATCTGCGTGTTCAGTGCTAGACTGATCTCTTTCAGCACACCCATGGCCGTTGTATCTGGATCTGCGTGTTCAGTGCTAGACTGATCTCTTTCAGCACATCCATGGCCGTTGTATCTGGATCTGCGTGTTCAGTGCTAGACTGATCTCTTTCAGCACATCCATGGCCGTTGTATCTGGATCTGCGTGTTCAGTGCTAGACTGATCTCTTTCAGCACATCCATGGCCGTTGTATCTGGATCAGCGTGTTCAGTGCTAGACTGATCTCTTTCAGCACATCCATGGCCGTTGTATCTGGATCTGCGTGTTCAGTGCTAGACTGGCCTCTTTCAGCACATCCATGGCCGTTGTATCTGGATCAGCGTGTTCAGTGCTAGACTGATCTCTTTCAGCACATCCATGGCCGTTGTATCTGGATCTGCGTGTTCAGTGCTAGACTGATCTCTTTCAGCACATCCATGGCCGTTGTATCTGGATCAGCGTGTTCAGTGCTAGACTGATCTCTTTCAGCACATCCATGGCCGTTGTATCTGGATCTGCGTGTTCAGTGCTAGACTGATCTCTTTCAGCACATCCATGGCCGTTGTATCTGGATCTGCGTGTTCAGTGCTAGACTGATCTCTTTCAGCACATCCATGGCCGTTGTATCTGGATCTGCGTGTTCAGTGCTAGACTGATCTCTTTCAGCACATCCATGGCCGTTGTATCTGGATCTGCGTGTTCAGTGCTAGACTGATCTCTTTCAGCACATCCATGGCCGTTTTCTGGATCTGCGTGTTCAGTGCTAGACTGACCTCTTGTGAAGAACGCATCCATGGCCGAACAGGGCCTCAATCGGGAATAAGAGGAGCTCAGAAAAGTGATATGCGAGCTCAACTACAAAGGCTGTTAGTTTCTTCTTCACAGATGGCTCTGCTACAAATGCCACCAGAAATGGAGGAGGAGGGGGTGTTCTTGATGCTGAATAACCAGGACGAGATCACCAAGTCAATAGCTACTGGGAAATTCTCAAACAACTTTAAAGCAGAAGCTGAGGCCCTCAGAGATGCTGCAACACTGGCTACTCAACACAAAAATAACATGCACAATAAATTCGTGATTCTGACGGATGCACTGTCAGTGAGAAATCACATGTTCACCAAATTCAAAATAGGTACAACCACCCTATGCCACTGTACACTGGACAATATGACTACAAAACATGTTCTACAGGATTGCCCCAGTACACAGACCAGAGAAGAGCAATGTGGTCCACACCCACCTCCCTGGAGGAGAAACTATATGGGGCAATCGAATCACTTAAACAGACAGCTGACTTCATGAGAGAGTCTGGAATCCTACTCTGATTGAGTCTTGATCACAGACAGAGAGAGAGAGAGAGAGAGAGAGAGAGAGAGAGAGAGAGAAAGAGAGTTTCTTCTTCTTCTGCGATCATGGCTCATTCAGAGTAGGATTCCAGACTCTCTCATGAAGTCAGCTGTCTGTTTAAGTGATTCGGTTGCCCCATATGGTTTCTCCTCCAGGGAGGTGGGCGTGGACCACATTGCTCTTCTCAGGTCTGTGTACTTGTGGCAATCCTGTAGAACATGTTTTGTTGTCATGTTGTCCAGTGTACAGTGGCATTGGCTGGTAGTTACTATTTTGAGTTTGTTGAACATGTGGTTTCTCATTCTATTGTGGCCAGTGCGTAGGCGATATATGCTACCTCCTTGATAGTTGGTGGTATCCGTCACTCTCGTTATACTTTGGATGTTCTCGTTTCCATTTTTCATGGAACTGACCTTTGAGGATAGATTTAGCTTCATCATAACTGAGTGGATGGTTCTCTTGTGGTAATCTCCTTCCCTCTTTAGCTAATTTGTCTGCGCGTTCGTTCCCGTGTATATTACAGTGTGATGGCATCCACTGAATGACTACTCTCTGGAAGTTATTGCACAGTTGGCCCAAGGTTGTTCTCAAGTCATCGAGCTCACTGTTCCTGTGTTTTTTTTTTAGAGCTGTTAGGACTGACAGTGCGTCAGTCAGTATCACCAATTTCTTGTGCATGTTATTTTTGTGTTGGATAGCCAGTTTTACGGCGTCTTTGAGGGCTTCAGTTTCTGCCTTAATTGTTTGAGAATTTCTAAGTAGCTATTGACTTGGTGATCTCTAGCTATTGACTTGGTGATCTCTTCCTGGTTATTCAGCCTCAAGAACACACCTCCCCCTCCATTTCTGGTGGGATTTGTAGCAGACCCATCTGTATATGTGTGACCAGGAGTCATGTGGGTAGTTTTCGTTTCTGTGTTTTTCTGCTATGTGTTTTCTCTCTGTGCGTGTTTGGGTGCCTTTTTTTTCATGATTCCTATTATGTCTTCCTCAAGTTCTGGTATTTTGTGTTTCCCATGAGGAGTCATATCAGATGGGCTTATGGGTTTTGGCATTGTTTGGGACAGTACTGGGTCACTAGTTGCCAGTTCTTTGGAGTTTGCAGCGAAGCTGCTCCTCTTTATTCTTCCTTTTCCGAAACCAGTTATTCTTTGGTGCATGGGGTGGTTAGGGAGCCTTTTATATTTTTCCACTTGTTGCATTACTTTAGTTTTCCGTCTGTCTTCTAAGGGTTGTAAACATGTTACTGTTTCTAGAGTCTTGATAGGTGTAGATTTCATAGCACCAGTGATGATACGTGCAGCCTGGTTTTGTGTTGTGTTAATTTTGTTAAGCTGTGTTTTGGAAGCTGTAGCCCAGTCTGTGACTCCATACTCTAGGACCGGTCTTATTCTTCTTACGTATAGTCGTTTCAAGATATTGCTGTCTGCTCCCCAGTCCGTTCCTGCCAATTTCTTCTTAATATCTGTTCGTTTTCTGGCTCTTTTGTTTGCTAATCCTGTTTCAATTCGAAAACAATCACTCATTTCCTCCTCTGTGCGAACTGCGAAAGTATAGCCGTCTTATAGGTCTTTAATAATTTAGGTATTTTTTGGTGGTTTTCAGTCATGTTTTAAGATATTCCACTATGACAATCGGGAGCCGCAATAGCTCAGTGGTTAGTGAACTGGACTACAAAGGACAAGAGGTAGGGTTCGATCCCAACCGACGGCTTTCGGTTCACCCAGCCTTTAATGGGTACCGGATTTTTTGTGGGAAAGTAAATGCGGCACGGGCGTAATACCGACCACATTGCCCCAAAATCATGTGCCGAAGGTCTATAAAATTTATGGTCACTAACACCATATTCCCTATACGCCACTTGGCGTGACGGGGCACTTTACTTTACTTTACTTTACTTTACTTTACTTTACTTTACTTTACTTTACTTTACTTTACTTTACTTTACTTTACTTTACTTTACTTTACTTTACTTTACTTTACTTACTATGAAAATCTATGTATCCTGTTAAACGCTTTTTGAAAACCAATGTGTTATGTTAGACTATTACCCTATGCATTAATATTTTAAAACTAGCATTCCGAGCACACAGAACAAATCTGCAAGACCTGTCAATAAACAGCTTGAGAATCCCTCGATGAGGCCACCACTGTGAAGGATAATATTACCTAGCCAGACATAAGCGGAAAAGAAAAGCAAAAACATTCCGGATTAAAATGATTCACGTTGACAAGTGATAGATGACTGAAATATAAACCCGCTAGACTTATTTCAGTTTCGTTCTCTCTTCCCTCCCTTTTCTACGAGATGACTGTTGGACGCGACATTTTTTTGCGATATTTTATATCAGCGGATTTCAAAATGGGGACTATGACAACCAATGACAGCCTTTATTTATTATTGCGACATTAGACTTTTTGTTTGCGACTTTTCTTTTTACTATTGTATTTAATTATCTTATAGGGATGCCCTGTTCACTCATATATTTTTAGGACAAAGAAATAAGGAGATGAAGGCATATATTTCATTCAATTATGGGACTATTATTGGCATTACTTGTACAGGCAGCGTTATGGTCGATCTTTCAGTACCAACGTTAATTGATGGCTTCAGATAAAATATCGCTATTTTTAACTTCAGATTTATAGAGTATTTTACTTACTGACATTCACCTTTTTACTTACTGACGTTCATCTCTTTTACTTATAGATGTTCACCTTTTTTTACTTACTGACCATCATGGCTTTTACTTATTGACGTTCACCTTTTTTACTTATAGACGTTCATCTCTTTTACTTATAGACGTTCACCTTTTTTACTTATAGACGTTCATCTCTTTTACTTATAGACGTTCACCTTTTTTACTGACCTTCATGGCTTTTACTTATTGACGTTCACCTTTTTTTACTTACTGACCTTCATGGCTTTTACTTATTGACGTTCACCTTTTTTTACTTACTGACCTTCATGGCTTTTACTTATTGACGTTCACCTTTTTTTACTTACTGACCTTCATGGCTTTTACTTATAGACGTTCACCTTTTTTTACTTACTGACCTTCATGGCTTTTACTTATTGACGTTCACCTTTTTTTACTTACTGACCTTCATGGCTTTTACTTATTGACGTTCACCTTTTTTTTACTTACTGACCTTCATGGCTTTTACTTATTGACCTTGGCCTATATTACTTACTTACCTTCAGCCCTGTTGTCTTTGGAAATGGAAGGAATTTGTAGTTGTTGGGGCCAGTGCTATGTAGTGTGTCCATCACCTCGTGCTTATTGCTGTGTCTGCTATTTCTTTGTTCAGTCTTCCTCTAGGATTGTCTTTTCCGCTGATTACTGTGAGCTATATCTTTCGATGATCACGTTAGTTTATTCAGTGGGTTATTTTTTTGTTTGTTTGTTTGTTTGTTTGTTTGTTTGTTTGTTTGTTTGTTTGGTTGGTTGGTTGGTTGAGGGAAAGGGTTGTAGGAGTGGATTCGGAAAATCTTACTCAAAGTTCGAAAGTCTTCACTTGACAGCAAAACCTCTTTCCGTTAGGATAAATGAGGAGGTACTGGAAAGAACCCTTTTGTTTATCAGGAGGTACTGGAGTGAACCCTGTTGTTTGTCAGGAGGTACTGAATGAACCCTGTTGTTTGTCAGGAGGTACTGGAAAGAACCCTGTTGTTTATCAGGAGGTACTGGAGTGAACCCTGTTGTTTGTCAGGAGGTACTGGAGTGAACCCTGTTGTTTGTCAGGAGGTACTGGAATGAACCCTGTTGTTTGTCAGGAAGTACTGGAGTGAACCCTGTTCTTTGTTAGGAGGTACTGGAGTGAACCCTGTTCTTTGTTAGGAGGTATGAGAATGAACCCTATTATTTGTCCAGGAGACATTAAAGTGAACCCTGCTGTTTGTCCAGCAGACACTTTAGTGATTACTGTTGTTTGTCGAGGAGACACTGTATTGTTTGTCCATGCCAAATAGGAATAAACAGGACAAATGTGAACCCAGTCCAACGTGTCAAATACTCGGACAAATAGTAACATCAGATGGAAGATGCATCAGAGAAATAAAAAGCAGAATCGCTCAGACCAAAATAGCATTTCAGAAAATGAAAAACATCTTATGCTACAAGTCTATGTCAATAGAAGTGAGAAAGAGAATTCATCGGTATTATATAGTGCAAATTCTGACCTATGGAGGCGAAGCATGGACAGTAGACAAACAAATGAAAAGACGATCAGAGGCCACAGGGACTTCTCAGAAAAATGTTGAGAGTCCCCTGGACAGATAAAAAGACCAATGAGGACATTCTTAAAGAGGCCAACACAAAAAGGGAGCTCAAAAAAAAAAAAAAAAAAAACATCAGAAAGAAGCAATCAATATTTTTTCGGGCACATCATAAGAAGATACTAGGTTTCAACTGACAAAATACATGGAAAGACAGATTGCCGACGACAAAGAGAAGATACTGGATAGCTTGGTGTCATGGAAAACAGTCAACAACAGAAGTGACACGATGCACTGTGGATAGAGTGTTGTGGAGGGACTCGATCGCTTGCCAACTGGTACGTCATTTGATGATATCCACTTTCTTGAAATGTGCACTTTACTTCAAAATGAGCAAAACGAAATGTGATCACAGTTAGCTGTTTGTCATTGATACTTTAGTCGGCTTGTTCTTTTAGTATTTCCAGGAAGATACGACAACATCGCCTCTTCTGTTACACATTTAAAGTGATCAGGAGAAGCTGTATCTTAAAATGCAAAATGTTTGTGGTAAATAAATCAATAAAATATTGAACCCCTGGAAAGTTGTAGATTTGCTAATCTTTCGTCTTTTTGTGACGAGCATAAATTATTAAAATATAACCCACTTGTAAATATTTCATCATCATCATCATCATCATCACCATCATCATCATCATCATCTTCACCATCATCATTATCATCATCATCATCATCATCATCTTCACCATTATCATTATCATCATCATCATCATCTTCACCATCATCATTATCATCATCATCATCATCATCATCATCATCATCATCAAGTCCTAGACCTGCTGGTGTAGGTGATCATGTCTCTCCACAACCTTCAATCTCGACAGTTATTTATCATTTCTGTTGTTAACCTTCTACCAAGCCATTCTCTCAAGCTGTCTGGTAAATCAGCATCATCCTTCATCGATGGTACTGGACAGGAAACATTTCGGAAGCCAACTGAGAGTATTGTAAACATTCACTTAAGCAAAAACCAAAATCAGAACTAAACTGTCCCTTTTACATGAAAAAAAAACCAGCCGTGAGATTATGAAAACATGACAGTGAAGGTCCTACTGTTACACAAACGTAAGGGACCATATTCCAAAATAGTGGGAGGAGTGGTGGGTAGAGTAGAGGTACGACGTCGATCACAGGAAGGTCCTGGGTTCAAAACCCACAGAAGTGGTGATTTTTCAAAAATAGGAAAAATGAATCCGTGGTTTCTCTATGGCGTTACCCTCTCCTGGTCTCTTGGGTAGAGAGATCTCATGTCTAGCTCTCTCAGGAAACGGCAATAAATAGAAGATCCCGTGTGCACTCACGCACGTTAAAGAATTTTTTTCAGTTTAAATCTAAAAGAATAGGTCATAAATATGGCCGCTGCCCGGGCAAAATTGTCAGCCCACACCCGGATCCCAGGCCGTGCTACGGAGTTCGTGCACGTGGGCCAGGATCTTTCTTGGATAAAATTGAAAAGAGTAAATCATAAATATGGCTTGTAAAAAAAGAAAATGTGAAGTACCCCCGTCACGCCAAGTAACATATAGGGAATATGGTGTTAGTGACCATATATTTTACAGACCTTCGACATATGATTTTTGAGGTAATGTGGTCGGTATTACGCCCGTGCCGCTTTACTTTCCCAGAAAAAAATCCGGTACCCATTAAAGGCTGGGTGTCGGTTGGGATCGAACCCTACCTCTTGTCCTTTGTAGTCCAGTTCACTAACCACTGAGCTATCGCGGCTCCCAAATATGGCCGGTGTCCGGGCAAAGTTGTCAGCTCAAACCTACCCACACCGTGGGTCCCAAGCCGTGCTTCGGAGTTCG